>AYEL01079047.1:0-21434 GCA_000484575.1 Olivierus martensii
ACTAAGAAAAATATATTAAAAATACTTAATAAAAAATAAAATTCAAAAATTAAAAGTTGTGTAAATAAGGAAAAGAGTAAGGCTTACTCTTCACATAAAGCTGAATAAACATACAGCAGAATGACGTTGTATGCACATTTATAGTAGCCTATAAATAAGTAAAGAAAGCTACAAAGTTTAACAAACCACCATGAAGTCTCAGATAGTTTTGATGATATTAGCAATTCAAGTTTTGACATTTTGTCAGAATGAAGAAACAACAGAAGTCTATTATGAAAGTACAACAGGTATATTATATATTATTATTTTTTAAAATATTTATTTTATTTAAATATTCTTTTCAGATATCATATACTTTATAAACTGTAAAAGAACTTACAAATATTTTAAAGAATAAAAAACTATGAACAATACATGAATAATTTGGATTTGACTAATTTCTTTATTCTAAGTAGATTGCAATCGAACAGATTCTTATTCGAATTCTACGTAATAATTGTTTTACCTTTTACTCAAATATCTTATAACCTAATAAATAATGCTAGAAAAATGAAAGAAAATAAGAAATAAAGTCAGTACATATTTTACTTAATAAACCCGAATAAAATTAATCTTGCTTTACAGTCTGATATATGCGAACAACAGCAATCTGGTGATTATATTGAATGGAAGAATCAATGAAATTATATTCAGTTACTTTATTAATAATATAAATACTGTACTGTATTTTAATTTGATAATTGCAAATGAATTAATTAATTTGTAAGAAGAATCTACAGATATTAACGTTCCATTAAGATTTTAAACATGAGAAATTGGAGTTTCATCCGACTGCAATTAAATCGATTTTAATGATTTTTATATAAAATAGTATTCGTTTGTACAGACTGAATAAAAGTTTGAATATGTGATGAAAAATTCCTTAAAGGAAATAACTTTAATGTATATACTGTATGCAATATATTTTAGTATGTTTTGTGTGAATATCCGTTTATAAATCAGAACTAAAAGTTTGGTAACTTTTAAATGATATATTGTATTATCTCTGCAAAACTTCTTTCGGAATTAGCTAAAGGTTAGCACTTTGTGTTTGTTTAATTCTCATGATGAACAACTATCACTGCTGCTTCTTTTTTGAGAATTCATTATAAATGATAAATGAACAAATACGATGACTATGTGTGATTCTGAAAATCAAATGATTTTCTATACAACGGTTAGTGTGTAATCTTTAACATCACCGACATTTGGGGGTGCACTCATCAGATATGCTGTCTAATTTAAAAACTATGTACTGTATTGTATATTATAATAAATTCAATAAAACTTTAAATCTTCATTTACTTAAATTATCAGTATTATGTAAGAAATTTTATCAAATACTGTAAATCTATATGACAACTACCGTAAGATATTGTATTAATATCTCTAGTGGGGATAAGCAAAACTATTGCAACTTTTTGCAGTTTTATGGAAATTGTTTGATGCAACTGGAAAAAATTTCATTTTTTAATCTTCACAAATATAGTAGTCTCAATTCCATATTAAATTGAATAAAACACAGTATTTGAATTATATCTAGCCAACGAATATTGTAAGCGAAAAAAATATTTGGCATGCATGTACTGTATACTGTACATAGAGTATTTCCATCAAGAATCATAGTTTTACTTTTGTGAAATCACCAGATATTTTTCATTAATGAAAAATACTTTGAAATAGAAAATAACAGCATGCAATTTGCAAATGATATAAGCCAGTTATTACCAGTGATGAGATGAATCAGAAAATGGAAGAAAAGGTTTACTGAATCAGGCCTGAACCTGGATTAAATTGGAAATAAGCAATTCAGAAATTCAATTTAGATTCTCAAAATTAGCAACTGTTACGATGTAGCTATTCGATCGGCACAATTCACAAAAAAAAAAAATTTTTGGGTTCAACTAACGTAACTCTGAAATTTGGATAACTTAAGTCGGAAAAGGGTCAGTATTGGTCAGTAACGTAAGTGCAGGATTCATGTAAGTTGAAATCACATAAGTCGGGGATCGACTGTATGTGTTTTATGGATTTATTAAATTGGCTTTAGTTAACAAACAGCCCAAACCCAATTTTTTCTGAAAAACTGAATTCTGGGACTCAGAATTAAATCCAAATCCATCACAAACCAGATAAGTTGTGCAATAAGTGACTGCTTTATCACACAATTAATGTGCTTATTCTTCAATATAACTACTTTTAATGCTAAATCTTTTTGACACAGTATAAGGTACTATTTTAGTACTGTATAGAGCATGTGTCGGCAAACTTTTGAAATGGAAGAGCCAAACCTGTTCCTCATAATAATTTAAAAATTAGACACAGTATAAGGTACTATTTTAGTACTGTATAGAGCATGTGTTGGCAAACTTTTGAAATGGAAGAGCCAAACCTGTTCCTCATAATAATTTAAAAATTATTCCAGAGCCATAAATATATTTTTACAAATAAGGAAAATTTGAAATAATAAGTTATAATATTAATTATATCTTTATTAAATGAAGAAAAAATCACACAGAATAAGGCACGATTCCAAGTTGGCATCAGTAATTTGGCTCTTCAATATACTTTAATTTAATTCATGTTAGAAAAACGATTGCTCACATAAACATATAAATCCGAAAATACTGAGAACATCAAATGCAAATTTTTTCAATTCATGAGTCTGGAAAACTATTCGGAGGATTGAAAATTATTGAGTCTGCTCTTGTAGGTCTTTTATAACTGTCTGCTTATGCTGTGTAGGAAAAACATCTAAACGTGCCTCTCCCCTAGATTCCCGCTTTTACATTTCGTCATTGCCAACGTTGCCTTGCCCAGTAAAGGGCGTCCGTGCGCTCACTTATTAGTCACTTTGTTTGGCCACCCTACCGACGTTCGACACAGTGATGTTATAAATTTTTTCGGTAATTTTATCTTTAAGAATAATGCTGACACTATTATTGCCTTGTTCCGCCATTTTGAATGCTACAAAACTAGCAAGGAAATGAATCGCTGACTTTGTTTAGCAACAAACTCAGCGACTGATGACATCATTCAAAGTAAGCAAACCATCCAGTTAGACAGCTCATTCCAACAAGACGGTTTGCTAAAAGCTATTAGTTGCCAACTAGAAGCGCCCTTAAGCTACGTTTAGACCAGGTGTCGGCAAACTTTTGAAATGGAAGAGCCAAACCTGTTCCTCATAATAATTAAAAAATTATTCGAGAGCCATAAATATATTTTTACAAATAAGGAAAATTGAAATAATAAGTTATAATATTAATTATATCTTTATTAAATGAAAAAATCACACAGAATAAGGCACGATTCCAAGTTGGCATCAATAATTTGGCTCTTCAATTTACTTTAATTTAATTCATGTTAGAAAACGATTGCTCACATAAACCCGAAAATACTGAGAACATCAAATGCAAATTTTTTCAATTCATGAGTCCGGAAAACTATTCCGAGAATTGAAAATTATCGAGTCTGCTCTTGTAGGTCTTTTATAACCGTCTGCTTATGCTGTGTAGGAAAAACATCTAAACGTGCCTCTCCTCTAGATTCCCGCTTTTACATTTCGTCATTGCCAACGTTGTCTTGCCCAGTAAAGGGCGTCCGTGCGCTCACTTATTAGTCACTTTGTTTGGCCACCCTACCTACTATGAGCTCAATCATTCCCAGCACTCCTTCAGTATATCCTTTCCATGCGCCCAGTAGTAATCTCACTGATGGAAAGAGTGCTTAAAATATCTTCATGCTCGTTTTCCCCTCCCTGATCTCATGCTTCGTGCATCTTAGTGCCACGAAGTTTTGCAAGACCTATAAACAAATAAATCACCATTATGTGAAAAAAATTCTTTAAAAATTTTATAAATGAAAATGATAATTTATTTTCATTTTCAATATTACTTAAGAGCCACATATACATACCCAAAGAGCCGCAGTTTGGCGACCCCTGGTTTAGACGATGCCTTTCTGCATGCAACGTTGTATGCAGAATGACGCATGCCTCAATGTGCAACAGACGCATGAGGCATGCAACTTGCCCTTTAGTGTTCACTAAGGACATATTGCAGACAATACCGACACGAAAAGAGTTGTACCCTGCCGCTTTACCGGCAGCTACTGTTATCATTTCAAACGACAGAAGGAAAAGAAGAAAAAAAGAAAGTGTTTTGACTCGCAAATATTTCGATCGAAGCGCTAATAATATCAGTATTTTGAACCAAGTCAGTTTAGATAGTTTCAGTCTTTTCAAAAAACTTACTATAATGACTTGACGACGATAAATTTAACTTTTTCAATAAATTGAAGTATTTTCTTCACATCCCAATCCATAAAGCAAAGAAAAATTTGCGAAAAAAAAGTTTAAAAATAATCAAAATAACAAGAGGTTGCAAGACTAGTTGTACGTGTAACCCAACTAGGATGGGGACCACATGCGCCTTCTTGCGCCTAGTATTGCAACAGAATTTGAGGCATCCGTCTTTGCATGCCTTCTCGTGCGCCTAGTTGCATGAAAAGTTGCACCGTCTAAACGTAGCTTTAGTGTGAAAAAGACGAAGAGAGAGGGGTTCAAAAAGTTTTCGAAATAGCATCAAATAGTTTATGAATGTTCCCCAAATTAAACTTAATCAAATAAAAGAATTATCAAATATATAAATCACTTGTTCATTCGAATAACTCTGCTGATAGTAATATTTAATTATGTAATATTTAAATTTCTAATTTAAACGAAAATAGAAATTTGATTTTATTTTTAAATGGTCGATATAATATAACATATGTTAATAAAAAAGACTAGAAGAGTTTATACGATTTAAATATATATCTATGTATTATATGTCATATCAATGCATGCTATATAAGACACAATATTTTAATAAAAGTTCTAGCAGTAATAATATAAATATAAACGATGTATATATGTAACATGATCTCAAGTTTCTCTTAAAAATATAATTATTTTGCTTTGTTTCTGAAAAAGTTTATGAAGAGTTGTTTTTAACGATATTCAAAAAGATGATTAATTTTGTTATTACTAAAGCAAAATTTCTTCATGCAAAATTAAATAACTTGAAAATTAATTTTTTCCTATAAATTTATATTTTAATAAACAAAACTATGTATCACAAGATATATATATATAGATATAATATAACATATGTTAATAAAAAGACTAGAAGAGTTTTTACGATTTAAATATATATCTATGTATTATATGTCATATATCAATGCATGCTATATAAGACACAATATTTTAATAAAAGTTCTAGCAGTAATAATATAAATATAAACGATGTATATATGTAACATGATCTCAAGTTTCTCTTAAAAATATAATTATTTTGCTTTGTTTCTGAAAAAGTTTATGAAGAGTTGTTTTTAACGATATTCAAAAAGATGATTAATTTTGTTATTACTAAAGCAAAATTTCTTCATGCAAAATTAAATAACTTGAAAATTAATTTTTTCCTATAAATTTATATTTTAATAAACAAAACTATGTATCACAAGATATATATATATATGATAAATAATGATAAAATTTTGCTTTATATTTATCAATAAATAATAAATTCTTACAATGAAAATGTAATATTCGAAGCGAAAGCTGAATAAATATTTTCAATCAGCTTCAAAAACAAAATAATGCGCAGAAATTTCCTTTCAGATAATATATATTTTTTAAAATGTTATATTTTCCTTACAGTTAGAATATCTATAGAAAATTTGAGAAAAGTAATATTAATAAAAGTAATTTTTTCAATAATGTTTAAAATAATTATTCATAACTTTTTAAAAAAATAAATGAAGCAGAAATAAATTGTTTAATTGATTCATAGCGAATGCGTAATATATTTAAATTAAAAAAAAATTAATCTTATATTTGCTAGTATTTTGCTGTTAATAAAATGTGATATAAGTTATGGAATTGAAGTTATCGAATGCGTAATATATTTAAATTAAAAAAAATTAATTTTATATTTGCTAGTATTTTGCTGTTAATAAAATGTGATATAAGTTATGGAATTGAAGTTTTTAATAAGTTTATATAAAGGCAAATTGCACAGTGAAGTTAACTTTTAAAAATTATATTTTTGATAATAAAAAAATTATAAATTGTATAAGATCGGAAAATATAAAATATTAATAATATAATTATTATAAAAAAATTATTTATATAAAAAATAATTTAATAAATTATATTACTAAGAAAAATATATTAAAAATACTTAATAAAAAATAAAATTCAAAAATTAAAAGTTGTGTAAATAAGGAAAAGAGTAAGGCTTACTCTTCACATAAAGCTGAATAAACATACAGCAGAATGACGTTGTATGCACATTTATAGTAGCCTATAAATAAGTAAAGAAAGCTACAAAGTTTAACAAACCACCATGAAGTCTCAGATAGTTTTTATGATATTAGCAATTCAGGTTTTGACATTTTGTCAGAATGAAGAAACAACAGAAGTCTATTATGAAAGTACAACAGGTATATTATATATTATTATTTTTTAAAATATTTATTTTATTTAAATATTCTTTTCAGATATCATATACTTTATAAACTGTAAAAGAACTTACAAATATTTTAAAGAATAAAAAACTATGAACAATACATGAATAATTTGGATTTGACTAATTTCTTTATTCTAAGTAGATTGCAATCGAACAGATTCTTATTCGAATTCTACGTAATAATTGTTTTACCTTTTACTCAAATATCTTATAACCTAATAAATAATGCTAGAAAAATGAAAGAAAATAAGAAATAAAGTCAGTACATATTTTACTTAATAAACACGAATAAAATTAATCTTGCTTTACTGTCTGATATATGCGAACAACAGCAATCTGGTGATTATATTGAATGGAAGAATCAATGAAATTATATTCAGTTACTTTATTAATAATATAAATACTGTACTGTATTTTAATTTGATAATTGCAAATGAATTAATTAATTTGTAAGAAGAATCTACAGATATTCACGTTCCATTAAGATTTTAAACATGCGAAATTGGAGTTTCATCAGACCGCAATTAAATCGATTTTAATGATTTTTAAATAAAATAGTACTCGTTTGTACAGACTGAATAAAAGTTTTAATATGTGATGAAAAATTCCTTAAAGGAAATAACTTTAATCTATATACTGTATGCAATATATTTTAGTATGTTTTGTGTGCATATCCATTTATAAATCAGAACTAAAAGTTTGGTAACTTTTAAATGATATATTGTATTATCTCAGCAGAATTTAGCTTAGGTCACATCTTAAATGGACCAATAACTTGCAAAAAAATCAGCTTAGTTTTCTTTACCACTAGATGTTAAAACAAAAGAGTAATTTATGGCCAATCCGAATTATTTTGTAATCATTAAAATTTAGGTACAGT
This sequence comes from Olivierus martensii, assembly GCA_000484575.1. Taxonomy (NCBI): domain Eukaryota; kingdom Metazoa; phylum Arthropoda; class Arachnida; order Scorpiones; family Buthidae; genus Olivierus; species Olivierus martensii. The sequence continues at coordinate 7,429 of AYEL01079047.1, forward strand.
AAGACCCTGTTTAACGCGCTATCCCCCGCGTTAAACGGCATCTCCCCAAAGCTAAACGAAACAGCGTTAAACGAGGTCATCTTAACATGTAAATAATGGGAATAGGTGAAACGGGACAGTGAATAAAAAAATATACGTACCTTTTTTATTTTTTAACATGTATTGTATTACATTAATTACTATTGTACTATTACATTATTAACTATTGTATTACATTAATTACTATTGTACTATTACATTATTAACTATTGTATTACATTAATTATAGACATTTTTATTGCTAATATCGATCTGTATTATAAATCATTCATGAAAATCAAAAATATTCAAGTAAATAATTTGTTTGTGATGAGGAAGGTTCTTCCTCATTTGATACTTTTTGTTTTTTCGTTAAGAATCATCTAACGAAAAATTGTTTACCTTTTCCTCTTTCGTTCAGCAAGCAACTGTCGATAACGAGACATCGCATCCATGACATTTCGTTTTGCCTTTGAACTTCTATCAAAATTTGGATCATTTTATCATATTATTTCGTTTTGCCTTTGAACTTCTATCAGAATTTGGATCATTTTATCATATTATTTATTTATCGTATTATATTTATCATATCATTTTATAAGCTGATCCATAATTTCCGTAATAGTGGCTAAACTTTAATTGTAAAATAACATTGATGAATAATCATAAATATGAACTGTGATCGCCTCAGATTTTCGTATGTACTGCACTGAACTGATATCAAACGAATTGCAAGACGGCATTGGAGTATCAAAGCTACAAATTACTGCGATTTCGGATTTATGTGAATATAACGATTTGAAACACCGTTATACTCACATCAAAGTGATTCAATAAAAAAATACATTCAATAGAATTCGAAAAAACAGCGTTAAGCGGGTTCTTACTGTACAATTTTATAGAGACTTTTACGTTTATTTAAAAAATTATATAATCTGATACAATAAAATAGTTGTATTTAAATATAATCCGGGCAGCATCGGATATTCCGGCTTGTTAATATAATACAGTAGCCTGAATTAAAATATATTGATTATTTTGATTTTTACTGGTTTGACAGCAATCCCTACAGAAGAAACTACTACGGAATATGATCCTTCTGAAGAAGAAGCAGGTAAATCGATTCACTAATTTATATAAACAGGAAAATTTGCATTCGTATATGATAAATTGTGATTTAGTTTATATTTTATAAATTTTCTATACAGTATAAAAAAAACATCGTAATTATGTAATTCTGAGTTAGACAATCCTGACAAATTATTTTCTACTTGATAGAATCTGATAATTTTGGATCAACTAGTAGGCCTACAGTATATTCAACTACTGAAATGATTGCTAAAATAAAATATTTTATTTTATTTGAAACACAATACTAAAATAGCTATTTTAAGCATTCTTATAAGATTAAGATTTTATATTTAACTAATAAACATAATAATTTGTATTAAACTTATTTCTAATAATATTAACTTTGAATTTTATAGAAAGTACTACAACGGAAGTAGGAACTACTACAACGGAAGTAGAAACTACTACACCGGAAGTAGAAAGTACTACACCGAAAGTAGAAACTACTACACCGGAAGTAGAAACTACTACAGAAATTTTAACTACCGAAAATCCAAGTAAATTGATATACTAATTTTTGTGGATTAAAAAATTTGTATTTAATATTTTTACAAATAAATTGAGATTTATATATATATATTATCGGTTTTATATTTTTTAATATTTTTACAAATAAATTGAGATTTATATATATTAATATATATATTACAACATTTTTATCTTTAATAATGAATTTAGAGAGAGAACTTAATCACTGTTTGAAATATTTCTTATATATTTTTGTTTATTAATTATAATAGAATTTTAAACTACTGAAAAATATGCAATTATAAATTTATAAAATGAATTTTTTTTACATCAGAGAATCCAGGAAAGGGAAGAGGAAAAGGCAAAGGTAGAGGTAGAGGTAAAGGTAAAGATAAAAAAAATAAAGATTAAAGAGGAAGACACCAAAAGAGATAGAAAATAATATATTTGAAAAATGAAGAATTAATGTAACAAGCTAGTTCTTTTCTGCAATTATAAATTTATAAAATGAATTTTTTTTAATTTTTATTATAAGGAATTTGGGAAATGTTTTTCAAGAAATCTGTATGATTTTATATATAAATCTATAAATTAATTAAAGTGTGTAATTTTGAATTATGTTATTTAATTCGAAAAACAATTTTTAAGTAATATTTACTATATCTAAATTATTCTCTATTTCCATCATAGTTAAAATAATAAAGCGAAGACTAAAGTTTGCATATATGTTTACGATTACGTCATTATTTGGGACAGTTGTAAAAATATAATTTTGTGTATACTATTCAGTTTTATCGTTCTTTCTATATATTACAGTCACAACATTTTGCTTACCGACAGCTATAAAATTATTCTAAATATTTAATAATTCTAATTTATAACATTTTTAAGCTTCTCGACTTACAGATGCAGGTATATAGATATAGGTATAGAAATAAGGTCCTAAATAAAAAAGCCCCAAAATCTAAACAAACAGACATAAAAATATTTATACAATATTTATTTTATTTTTTGACGATTTCAAATTTCTTCCATAAAAATTACTTAAATCAGAATATTGAATATATAAAAAATAATTTATTATAAATTTAACTCAGTTCATAATTAAAAATAATTAATTAATGAAATTAAATTCATTTCTTAATTTTTCAATGCAACATAACTTTAGATATCTATAACAGTTAATGCTTAAATGATTTTATATAAAACAAATAGAATATATTTTTTCATAACTTTCAAAAATAAATACAGGTATCCCTCCGTTATAGGAGGGATACCTGTATTTATACGGTAAATAGGTTCCTGAAAAACACCGTGTTATATGAGACCTGGAGCCAATGCAAAAAGGAGAGTTACGTTCCATAACCAATTAAAAACAAATAACTTTCTTTAATTCCACATAAGAAACTTAATTTTTATTAAGAATATTAATAACACGAAACGTGAAGAAAGAAAAAAATATATACGTAAGGCCCTAAAAAATAATATATCTAAAACAAAAGGAAAAAACTACACTGTCTATATAACATTCATTTAATAATTATATCTTCCTTACTGCTGTTCATTAAAAATAACATTTTTTTCTTTAACAATATCAACTTCACTTTCTGAAGTTTTCCAGCATTTAAAGTTTGTATATCTTCTACTCTCTTTACAAAATCTGTAATCTAGTTAACAACCTGCTAGAAAACAATCGTTCCTTAACATATATCAGTACTCAAAAAAAATTTATGAATAAAAAGTTTTTCTTCTTTTTCACATTCTATTGAAGAATAAAAGCTTATTTTTATCCAAGAACCGAACATTTGGAATACAAAATACTCAATTGTCACCAATTAACTCAATTTCAAATCGAAATGGAATTCTTCTATTGAAGAATAAAAGCTTATTTTTATCCAAGAACTGAACATTTGGAATACAAAATACTCAATTGTCACCAATTAACTCAATTTCAAATCGAAATGGAAAACAGACTGTGTATCGTCCCTCTCATGGAAAACTAATGAAATTGCATTTATATTTTCAAAAAATTATCTCCCAATGATTGCATTTTGTGTGTATATTGTGTGTCTCTAGTATGGAGTTACAAAAATTAATGAAAATGTTTTGTGTTGCAGGAGAGTAAACGTACTCTCTCTCTAGTATGGAGTTACAAAAATTAATGAAAATGTTTTGTGTTGCAGGAGAGTAAACATAATTTTCTAAATGTGTTAAGTAAAAACCGTGTTATATGAGGATTTCCGCAATTTTCAAATCGTGTTAGAGCGAAACCGTGTTATAGAAGAGATACCTGTATTTGAATATTATAAATGTAGAATATTGAAAATTATATTCGACTTTTGTGTTCTTTTAGAAATGTTTTTTTCTAGATCATCCAACAGAATGAGGAAACTATTATCATACTGTTTCCAAACTATGAAATTTGTCGGAGGAAAACAAGATGTACTCAAGAGTAAAACTATTCTGATATGAAGATTATCAATAAATTCATTTTTAATATGAAAGTAATGATATTTTCATTTATGATAATCGTCTTGTTATTCTTTTAATTAAATACATAATATTGAATCTATCTCACGTTAAGCAGTTGGCTATCATATAAAACGAATTTCTTCAAATAAATTTTCTTTCTTGCAGAAAATCTCGATAAAATAGCAGGATTATTTAACTTTTCTTTCTAAAAAAAACACAATTCTGTTATAAGCATTTACTTGCTTGTTTTAAAACTCATAAAATTAGAAACTTAAATTGAATATTATAGAAATGAATATTGTCTTTCTTTTTATCAATAACAAAATTTTTACTTTATAAACTGCTAAATTCCGATAACATTAAGTTAAAGTCTAATTAACTCCAAATAAATTAATATCAAAAAACTTTATATGACATGTTATGCTTAACTTTTCTGATAAATAATGAATAAGAATTACTAAAATTTATTTCAATTTTGATTGATTAATTAAGAAAGAGTTTTTGGAAAAAGTATTGCCTCATTTTTATTATTAATTCTCTAAATTTAGAATAATTTAGAGAATTAATGATGTATTGCCTCGTTTTATTATTAATTCTCTAAATTTAGAATAATTTAGAGAATTAATGATCGATTTGACTATTTTCAGCGATATTTTCTTACGTAAATAATAGGTGTACTTTGCACAAAATTGTAGCTACTTCTACTCCTTCTAGGTAGGCCTATTAATAGTTGTGATATACGACGCTATTACAAACCCAGAGCGGTGCTCCGTAAAGGCGGATTCCACTTGAACTGGGCCACCGCGGGCTGATGAGTCGCAAACACCGATATGCCCAGTATTCATTCCCATTCAATGATTCAATTAAGCGTTTGCGGTAAACAGCTGACGACATTGCACTTGAGAGGCAGGCACTATAACAAACGTTGTTCAGATAAATTTGGCAACACTGGAGCAGCCGCCTGCTTGTCTCAGCTCGTCATAGTGGCTATTCGAGTCATATATAGGTAGTAATTAGCAAGCACACTTACATTTCATATTTATTCTAAAAAATAAAGTAAATTGAAAATTTTTTATTAACGATTACAATCCGGACTATAATGAAACCCGAACTATTTGAAACCGGACTATGCGAGGTATTGCTGTATTTTGTCGTGATATTCTTTTCGGGATTTATCGTAAAGACAAACGTTTTCACGAACCAAATTTATAAGTCGGCCGGATGGCCGCGTGGTAAAGCTTTGGCTTACCACCCTGGAGGATCCGGGTTCAAATCCGGGTCCCACACCTCCAGTTTTTCAGAAGGGGTCCGGGCCCGGCCTGTTGAACCCCATCCTTCAACCAACCGGTTGACCCCATCACGGGTGTTGGCCAGCCTGTGATGGGCTCTACAAGTGGCCGCCGCCAGATACAGTATATCCCATGAGGATATGGCGGCGTAATCTAATTAACTTAACCTAACCTAATCTAACGAACCAAATTTATAAGCATTTCGTTGTTTACCTCCATGTTTTTCAAAGCTCTCGTTTATAACAAAGTAGTTTCTTATTGGCTATCGAATTGGTGACGTCAACCCGTAACGTCTCGTATCCAGCAGAAAGTAGGATTGAGGTCTACTCGATCCGTTCCGTAATTTTGCTGTCCGTAAACGGGCCGTTGCTAGGATACTGGCTATACGGATCCGTTTTGCTGGACGAAATCGTATAATGGAAACCTCACTTAAGACATCATAGATCCTCGGGTCTGCGGACCTTCAAACGGGACGCACTGATATAGACCAAAATCGGGGCCTCTGAATGGAAAAACCGAAGAGTTTCCACTTAGAGGCCTCGACCCCGTAAATTCCGAGCCCCATCCCTTGAATAATTTATACAGGGAGACTGATGATCCGTTGATCGCGGTCTTCTACAGATCGTCAACATATCACGGATATAGACGGCTTGTGGTAGACCTGAAATCACCCTACCTCTTAGCAACTACGAGGTTGGGAAATGGCTCCATCGATTGGCAAAAATATATACAGTCGATTCTCGTTATTCGCGGACTCCCGCTGAGCGGCGAAAATACTGTTACCAATGTAAACTCTCTCTCTCTAAAATCGGAAATTGTTTGTTACCAAATATAGTCTCTGTATCGTTTTGCCGGAAAAGTGTCATTGCCTATCCTCGTTCACTCCACAGACCGCAGGTAAGGCAAAAGCATTTTCATATCCACAGGTCCCACAGAAATCCTATGTTTGAACGCAGCCTCAAATTTAGACGTCTAACTTCCTTGCGCATTTGGTCCTTACGCCAAGATTTTAGAAGATCTGAGGAAAAAGGCGACGTAGATACTGTTAATTATCTGTAATACACATTAAATAAGGTGTCTTTAAACAGAAAAACACCCATAAAGCAAGGATGAAAATGTTGGGAAAAAAGGTTCGCAGGAACCCAACTCTATATTTCTCATAGACACAATGGTTAAGTATTCGCTAATTCAGTATTCGCAAAGAATTTACAGTACGTAACTACCACGAATAATGAGAATTGACTGTATATGAAACATTGGCCAGTTGGCACAATAAAGCAATAGCTCGCCGCTTGATTGATCCGGCATTAATTCGAATTTTACACGTTCAGATTGTTTCAGAGAAGTTTGGTTTTGCCCGCCATCTACATTTTTAATTATTTGGATTTGCCGTATCATAAATGTGAACATTCCATGATAGGTTCTAAAATATCAGAGGCTTTTTTGTCAACAAATGTCGCCACTTTCCATTCAGATAAAATACTAAATAACGAGACGAAAGAAGGCCTTCCATAGGCTGGCTACCTCCATGATTAAATTTTCGAAGCGGTGGAAGAGACTCGAATCTGGGACCTCCAGAGTGGAAAGTCGAAGCATTTTCATGAGGCCTATAGCGTAGAACTTTATTAAAGTATATACTGTAGTTAGGTTAGATTAGTTTGAATTATGGAACCAAATCACTTAAATATTTTTGACAGAAATCGCTACAGACTTCATCACGATTAGAAAGTAAACAATAATCATGAATGAATTTGATGGTTATATTAGATCTTTTCACGATAACTAGAACAAACGCAATAATTATGTTGAGTAAAGCTAGGTTAATACGATCAGAACCCACTCGGACCGAGTTCCTTGGACGATGCGCGCGCATCCACTCGGACCTTTTCATCCGAGTTGAGTAAACTCGGACGGCAACCAAAATACTAGGACCGAGAGGCAGCCAATTGGAAGCTTAAAATGGCGGAAAGGGCTAAACGATCGCGTAAGTGGAGCGAAGCTGAAACTATTAGTTTCGTAGAACTGTAATAAGAGGAAGAATGCTTGTGGAATGTGAAATTAAAAGACTATAAAAATAAGGATGCCGCGAATCAGCAGTTTTGAGAATAGTAAAGAATATGAATTTATCAGAAGTAGGCCCGGACGAAGTACTGAAGAAAATTAATAATATCAGAATCACGAGATCCGCCATTTCACCTCAGACTATAGACTGAGTTCACTCGAAACGTGTAAACGAACTTAAAATTCGGTCCGAGTTCATCTCCGAGCGAACTCAGTCCGAGTGTGCTCTGATCGTGTCAACCAACTTCAGCAAGACGTTGACCCGAATGTGAACGCGAAGAAGAATGACATCATTGAGTTCATGTTCCACGCGCGCGTTCGTAGAAGAAATCTGCTTCACGTCATTACTTCCCTTAATTTCCCCAGATAGATACGCTTACGTAGAAGATGAACATCCGGGTCCAGTGGCTGGTTGGTTTCGCTTTCTCTGTTTTCTCGAAACCACTTCGCTAATTATATTTCTTGATACTTTTAGAAAGGCTAGTCATACCGCACTTTTTTTTAATTGGCAAAAGGCACATTAATTATATTACGTATTTAAGTGCATGAATTGTGATTGAAAACTTATTTAATACATACTCATTTTTTTCATGTTGAAGCTTTAAATTAACTTCATGTTTGAATTGAATTTTGAATATTGGCAATTTAACATATGATAGATACAAGTCTAAGGAACGTGCATACTAAAAAGATATGGTATTATATTTACTCGTTTGGTCATTATAAACAAAGCAAAAAACGGGTACCTTTCTGCCTAAGCATCGAATTCAGCATTTTCGATGTGTAGAAAGCGAACGAATGACATCAATACAGAACCTTTCCTTAACTTATGTTTGGACGTGAGGAAGTCTCTAGCGACGACTCGAAATGACGCCATTCCAGCACTCTACATCATTCTCGTGCTACATATTCATGTCGCTGAAGCTGTCTAATGATTGCAGTCACACTCGCCATCCATTAAATTACCTATTCAGACATCATCCATTTTAAGACCAAACTGATCTTGAAAGATTTAAAATATTGTACAGTACATAAAAAATTGAAAATTCAAAATATAATAAATTTTACATATCGTATTTTCTATTAATTTTATATCAAAAACGTAAAATGTATTTAAATATTTAAAAAAAAATTTAACTCGACTTGATATATATCGATAAAATTTTTAGAAAATTTGTTTTTCTTTATAAAAAAATAGATTATTTCTGTTATAAATAACAAAGACTATTAAATGCATTTACTTTCTTTCGAAACACTTTTTGTTTATCATGTCCTTATATGTTGAGAAAAATGTTTTTGATTTTATTGAAAATTTCGATATTAATTTATTAAGTAAGTAAAATTCTAATTACATATTATGGTCGCTTTACTTCATAAATACAATAAAGAGAAAGCAGATAAACACTACTCTTCATCTTTGTTGTCCCTATTATTCCACAGAGAATTTACAGCATATTGCTATCTAATATCGTCTGAAGTCAGATTTTTGAATTTTTATTTATTTTTGTAACTTTGCAATGTTAGAGGCTTAGAATAACAGAAGAAAAATTTGAGGAAAATAAGATTGAATAGTATTAAATGTATGTTGTAATGTTCTTCTATGTACTGTTACATAAATTATTACAGGAATGTAGTGTTTATATTATAAACTAAAAAACTGAAGATATGAAGGAAGAAAAAATAAATACGAATACAGTAATTCCCAATTTTTCAATCTCAAATATTTCAGAAAGTTTTAAATAAATTATTTTTTCTTTTACTTTTTTATTGTAATATTATATATTATGCATCCGTTTCTGATAAAATAAAAAATAAGATTAGAAATGAAAAAGACTTGTCCAGCCATGAAAAACAAATTCAGAAAGAGCGGTGACATGAACCGATACTTACATATATAAATATATATTTTGTGATCTGCTTATAGAAAATTATCTTATATAATTTACAATTTATTTATTTCAAAATATCTGTGATTTAATTTCTAAAATATTTGTTAGTTTTGAAGAATATCATATATATTTCATAAGAAATCAAGTCAAAATACAGTAATAATGAAATCTCAGAATATAGAACTTTCATGCACAAAAAATCCGATCATGGTCGCTGCTCAATCTCACATGAAAAAAATAACAAAATTAAAAATATCAGAGTTACCTAGGTAAGATATAAATTCATATAGATGATTCAATAACTCAGTTTCTATACTAATCTTAAATACTTACCCAGTTATCATCAAACATGTGGCCATAGAGCAAGTGTGCATATGCTGCAAAAAGGATTTATTTCGGCTTATATTGAGTTGCACTCAATTTTACATCTAAACGAAGAGTTATTTAACAGTAAAATTCAAAAATATAACAAAGACGTCATTATAGCGTTGTTGAATAAAAACACAGATAAATTAGAGATTATTAAAAACTGCCTAATTGATGCCGAGATTAATCAAAGAAAAAGTAAGTATATTGTATTTCAAACAATATATTTATTAATATTTTTATCATTTAATTCAATTTTTCGGAAAAAATTTCAGTTCATTATTTTTTCTTAACTAGATCACTGGGGTATCAAATTTGAAATTATAACAAAAGCGGCAGATTACTTTCAAAATGTTATGGATTATTGGTTGTCGGAATATCTTTATTCCAGTTGTTTAAAGATTGTTCATAAACTCGACTATAATAAGGAGATGAGGACGGCCTTAATATATTACAAGATGGGAATTCATGCAGAGTATAGAAGTAAATAATATATTTAATATTATTAAATATTGATAAAATTATTTTTCACTTGTTACTTTTTCATAACTATCAGAAGATTTAGATACAGCCCTAATTTATCTGGAGAAAGCCCAAGATATGGCCAAAGGTAGATCATGGAGTTTAGAAACATTAGATCAACCTCTGGAACAAATGATTTCAATGGCATTGCTTAATATATGCTTTACATTCGGGAAGATGTCGGAAGAAACAAATCAGAATAAGGCTGTTAAACATTACATAAAAGCTTTGGAAGTTGCGACTATTGGTAATATTGAAATTTAATTTATTTTAGCCTATTTTTATTCATATTGATTATAAAAATTTTTGCTTTTACATTTGTTTATATTACTAAACAGCCAGAGATAAAGCAGCAAAAGCTATAGCCCATCAAAAACTGGGCAATCTATTCGAGAAAATGAATGAAACCGAAAAATGTCAAAAAGTTAGCTCAACTTTTTATAAGAAATTTATGTTATTTTCTTAGATATTAAAATTTTTTTTCTATATTTATTACAGCAATTTGAAATTTTGTCCCAAATGAGTAAAGAAAATAAGAACAATATACAGTTATGTGCTGCCTACGAAGCTTTGGCTCGAATTTATCATGGGTTAGTTCTTCATAAGTTAAATTATTTTTTGTGCTATATTCATTTCATAAGTTTTAATTTTTTAGAAAAGGCCAATGGGAAAGAGCTATCGAATATTTGTGCGACTGTTTAGCTGTTGCTAAAGAATCTCAACTTATAGATACACTGATATCAGTTCATAATACGCTCGCTGTTATCTATATGTCTCTGGTAGATTTGACTATAGTATTGATTATAATTAATTATTTGTAAAAACTATTTAATGTCCGTAATCTAAACAATTTTAAACATTGCAGGGTGAATTTGAGGACGCTTTTAATCAATCTGAATTCGCCTTTAAGTTGCAGATGAGTGATCAGTATGAAGAAAACTCGAAATACGATAAAAGAACAGGCTTTATATCATCTGATTTTACGCGAGTAATGTATGGTATAACCAGAGCACATACTCTTCTACCCAAATTTAACGTCGAAGTTCTCAGAACAGATATATCGACATTGGGTCCAGAATTTGCTAGAAAAGAACTAGATAGCGTTCTCTCTTCTGAAAAAATAAATGAATCTGACGAGGATCTATAAAAACACTATTTGCACAGTTACGGAAAAAGTAGAAAATTATCGAATTTTTCTATGATGAACATTTTTATTTTAAAGAAGAAAAATTCGATGTTATCCAGTTAGAATTATTCAAATTTCTGTTTATAGATAATTTCTCTGTTCGGAAATTTATAAGAATTTAATGTTTTCTATGTTCAAAATTATTTTTTGCTTATTTCTTTTATAAATTATAATATTTTCTAATTAATTAATTAATTACCAAACTTTTATCCTTTATTTAAGTTATAAAAATAAAAATAAATTAAATGGTAAAGAACAATTAATACATTACAAAAAAAAGTGAAAAGTATACTGTTAGAAATTCTTTCCGATGTAAAATTTATTAGATTAGTAGAATAAGGATTCCAATGGTAAAAGAAAAATGAAAATTTTTATTTATTTATTGTAATAAATAAAAATTTTCACAAATTGAAAACACTCTTCGGTACTTTTCCGTTAGCCGGGCGCAAGCGAATTCTGTAATGTATAGTTTTTTGGAGTGAATCTAACACAACGGAATTGTCGATTAGTATTTTATACACTAGTCGGTGGGCGGCGAATCTTCTATTTTCTTGCGCCCGGCTAACGGAAAAGAACCCAATCTTCACAGAAAATATTACTATTAAAAAAGAAATATTATATACAGTTTCAAGTTATAGATACAAGATTAGTGATAAAATATTGATTTTTGTTTGTTTTTGTAAAGCAAAGCTTTTTACTTTCATCGGAGAATCTCGAACTTTATCAAAATTTTCATCTCTTATGATGAAACTGGCAATATTTCTTAGAAGCTCTGAGACATAATTTGACATCAGAAATATTATTACCGTCATATGAGGAGGATTGATAAGGAACAATGCAAAGTTTCATAACCTAGTCTTCGGATATTTTATAGTAGACTAGATTATTAAAGAATATTTATTTCATATTATAAACCTCAAAAATTCTTATTATAAATAATGTTAAGCCACAATTTCAAACACGAAATATGTTAAATTGTTCTATAATAGATCTATAATATATTAATTCTATTTAGAATTAATAGAATATAATAATAACAGAAAAATTTTTCCTTATTCTTTCTAATTTTCTTTATAATTAGTTTCGTTTTCTATCAACAGGCGTCACTACAGTATTCAATGTTAATGGAAGGAATCAATTATACATAGTTCATCCGCAATCGTTCTCCAAGAGGAAATGATCAATTCGGTAATTGTTGTGAAGGGATACGATTAGTGAAGCGCAACGTCCTCTTCATTTTCTTAATGGACGACACTGCCTTTCGAACGGAACAATATTAAGGTCGTCACCGAAGAATAATCAGGTTGCATTAATAATTCTAATCTATCGACAAAGTTTTACAAGAAATGCAGTAATTAAAACATAAATGATATATCCGAAATTCTTATTTAAATTCATTGTTAAGTTTTTCTGTTGCATATGTTTAATTCAACTATAACTATCAAATATAATATGAAAAAAATTCGTATTTTCCACTTAATTTTTGCGGGAATTTTTATTTAACGCAAATAATAAAAAGTAATTAAGAAGAAAATTGTTATAAATTGTGAAAAAATTAAGAACTAAATATTTTTTAAAAAGCACATAGAATTAAATATTAGATATTTTTGGGTATGATTCATAGTGTTATTTTAAAAAATTCATTTTCGAAATGATAAAATTAACAAATTACAAGTGTATCTCTATGAATGAGCTAAATTACACTGGATCTCTAAACAAACTAAATTATATAATGAGGTGATAATCAAGTTAAAGTGCTATTTATCTTAATAAAAAATTCATTGTTTGAGACTTCTAAGAAATAATAACAAATTTTATGTAGACAAGAATTCGTATACTTTACGCGTATTTCGAGCTCATATATCAAAGAAATTATTTAAATAAAATTAAATTTGACAACAGATAATTAAAATTTCGAGATGTTATAATCATCATTGCCTTTTTAATAATTAATAATTAAATACGCATGCATTAGATAAAAATCCCTATAAGTTTGATCTTAATTGCTTAATAATTATATTTAACTTTAATTGTGAGAGATTTTTATCGATTGAAAGAAAATAGTAGGCTTGTAAAATTAATAATAATATAGCTGGAATATAATCATCATCAGTATTTAATCTCTAATTTGAGAATCTTCATTCATAATTAACTTCCTGGTGATTCATTTTTTCTCAATATTTATAACTGCTACGTATATACCGGGTGTTTTTCTTGAAACAGAACACACTGATTTTTGGCATCGAGCCAATTCTGATGCATCTATCACGTCAGGAATCATTCGCTACGAAAATTTATTTTATATTTTTAATTCTAACGAGATATTTATTTATTATTGCATCCAAGAAACAAAAAACGATTTAACACAAAGATTATTGGATTTTAATTTGTGTGTGTTACACATTTGAAAATAAATCACTGAAAATTTACATCAAAAGATGTGCGAGAAATAGAAATAAATCACTGAAAATTTACATCAAAAGATGTGCGAGAAACAGAAATTCGTTGTTGCTACAGGGACACGCAGACGTGCAATCGGCCGGATTGGCCGCGTGGAAACGCTTTGGCTTTCCACTCTGGAGGACCCGGGTTCGAATCTCGGGT
>AYEL01079050.1:0-35886 GCA_000484575.1 Olivierus martensii
AAAGTTAAGTAATTTTGTATATTTAGATGAGACCTGGGTAAACGAGAATCATTCTAAGCAAAAGCAATGGCATGATAATTTATCTGTTAAGGGTCGAAAATTACCTCTTAGGAAAGGTCGACGTCTTATCTTGTTACATGCAGGTGGTGAGGGTGGCTTTATACAAAACGCAAAATTATTATTCCGATCTGGCACCAACTCCAAAAATTATGATGAAATGGATGGAAATAAATTTAAACATTGGTTCCAATCACAATTATTACCAAACATTCCTAATAATTCTGTCATCATAATAAGCCTATGTCGTCTGCGATTTCACTAACGGAAGTATCTGGAATAAGTAATGCTCTGTTTCCTGACCGTTTGATTGAATAACATTTTCTCAAATACGCATGCGTCATTTTCCTCCAACTTTCGTGCCGGCAACTATAATATCCGAAGCATTCGAATAGCTAAAGATTGCCGAAGAGAGTGTAAACTGTAAGATGTCTTGTCAGTTGAGAAGAAATGAATGCTGTACAAGCATATCCTCTTGAATCATTAAGATCTGGCCATCATATTAAAATAAATGGGATAAGTCTGGCCACAAAAACTCGATTTGCTATATCACCGAATCTATGCTCACGAAAGTACGCGTCCACCAACATGGCGGACGGAGTCATTTTTCTAACATTATTTTCATATATACTCTATAGATTACTCAAGTGTACAGAAAACTGGTTATATATTTTCTGGACCGGATTAAGATTCTTCAGGCCCAGACATAAATTTAAAAAATTATATTGTTCAATAATTTTTAACATGCTTTTGAGGCCCTTTAAAGTCGTTCGAGAATTTTAGAGCTCGAATGGTCATTACTACATCCAGCATACTCTTGATCTTATGCCATCCGAGCATCACCTATTTAAATCATTACAAAATGAATTAAATCGCAATTCAACAATAATGAAATCAATTCTTTAACTCGATTTTTTGTCGAAAGATAAAAACTTTTATTCAGAAGCCATTCATCAATTGCTTACAAAATGAGACAATTCATTAATAACAAAGCTGATTTAATGAATTGATTAAATGTAAGCCATTTTCTAATGAATAAAATTTTTTTAAATACAACAAATTATGTCACAATCCAATCATTAGGAATCATATCATTGACGAAATATATTTTAGAATAATTCTCAGCAGGGCCAACATACTAATTGAGGGGCCACAAAATATGCGGTCTTCTGGCCAACAGGAATAAGCGGTCGTCTGGATAAAGATAAAATATGGACTAATTAACATCGAAATTTTTTAATCATTAATATTAGAATAATCTCAATTTTATATTAAAATATTTTCAATATACAGCGCGCGCACACACACACAGCATTGAATACCTGTAATTTACGATTTACGTCTATATGATATGAAATGTTAAATTTGCATAATTTATATAAAGATACAAATACCATGTTTGCAATACTAAAAACGAATAGGGCGAGTGAAGGCGATGATTAAACACTCAATTGCCAAACTGTCGCGATATCTTACAAAGTTATAAAAAGCGTAATTACGCGGCATTAACAATCGGTAATAAAATTTTAAAACAAATAGTAATTTCTTAGATTCATATAGTTTAGTGTCTTGTTGGGCAGCCTACAAAAATCTTTTCTAAAATGCATAATTTACGCCGCATTAGATCTAAACTTTGGGAATGTGTCACTAACGATTGACTGTTTTTGACGCACATTCTAAATTTTGTGCGTTTCTATGAAGTCAGCTAGATAGCCGCTTAATATTTTTGAGCACCAAATTCAATTTCGGGTCCCACATCAATTTTTCAGAATGGGTCCGGTCAATAAACCCCATTCTTCGATTTTGCGGTTGACATGACCGATGTTTCCAGCCTGTAATGGGTTCTAAATAGGGTCCGTATATTCTATCCCGTGTGATATGGCAACCTAACCTTATTTAATATAGTACCGTAATTATTTTTATAATAGTCTGTGCCACAATATTATATAGAGTACATACTCTATAATATGTATACATACTCTATATAATATATTCCGAAATATGTTTTATGTAATTTCGCAGCTATTGAAAATACATGTACATAAGTCGAGTTTTTCTTTATCTTAACTGCTATTAAACTTAAATAATCAAAAGTAGTTTTGTGTAATCCGTACAAACGGATTTAATGCAAAAATAACCTCTAATCATGACAAATCTTACAGATTTTATTTTTAACCGGTGAATATTTATTTAAAATAACAACGGTTATTTTCACATCTGAAATCACTGTGCAAAACCTATTCTATACTACTTGATTTTTGCATTTCTAATCAAAGTGTGAAAAAATTTTTATATAAATTTAAATGAAAAGAAAAAAAGATATCAAAATTTTGTAAGCATCCAGATTTTCAACTTAAAAATCTTTTAAAATTTACTTTCGAATATTTTAGTTCATCTATTTTCGAAATGCAAAATCAAAAAATTAGTTGACAGTAAAAACCTAGATCAATATTTTTAATTTTGGACATGTTAATAAACCCTACATCAATTTAAAATATGCAGTGAAAGTAACATTTATCAGTATTAGATTTTTTATACGATTTGGAGGTCAAAGAACCTTCCAAACAATCGACAGTACAAACCATGATGCCACAGACCACGAAACCAATCTCACAAGATTTTAAGCAGGATAAAGTAACTAGATACATTGGTTGTCATTCACAAATTTATCTGGTTATGCTGAATGTTATTTGTTATAAACATTGTTCCAGATGTTCTTCAGAAAACATGAATAAAAGAAAGTCACAACATAGAAATAAAAAGTTTTCTCTGACATTTCAAATACTATATACATGAAATTGAATTTGAGATGATGATACAGAAATGTTTATGATAAATGTGGACTTTCACATTTACACACACACACACTGCAAGAATCACAATGAAAATATTTAACGATTATATGGATGATATCCAGCTGTTGTGCCAGCAGTGGTTCCCCCTCTTCTAGTTTTGCCATAATTACTTTGTTGCTGACTATAACCACCACTTCCATAACCACTCTGACCATAATTCCAACCGCTATAGTCATAACCAGCTCCATAACCATAGCCAGCTCCATAGCCGCTGTAATCATATCCACTATAATTACCATAACCATAACCTTGATTATAACCTCCATAACCTTGATTGTAACCACTATAGCCTTGTGTTCCCCATCCACCCTGGTTCTGACCATAACCACCTCTCATAGATCTCGGATCAGGTTTTGGCGTAGCTTTCTTGATGTCACATTCCTTGTTTCCAATTTTCTGCTTTGGCTGTTTACATACTTCTTCAACTGCATCCTCCGACTCAAATGTAATAAAGCAGAACTGACGTCTTTGATTTTTCACTTTGTCAAAAGGTAACTCAATTGTTTCAATCTAATAAAAATAATACAATTATGTAAAATATTTAACTTCTTTTTTTGTATTAGTAATTTTAATTAAAATTCACCTTTCCAAATTTTTCAAAATATGATCTAATATCTGTTTCAGGAATATCAGCTTCTAATCCTCCTACAAATATTTTTTTAATGCCAGGTCTTGCTTTTGCTCTTTTAGGATCAACTTGTTTTCCTTTAACAGTATGTGGGCCATCTTTAAGCACCTGCAAATAAAATTAAAATTTATAAGTATTTTTTAATCAGATACATTTGCACTTTTTCCACCAAAGAAGAAAACTAAGTTTTTTAAATTTTATTATTTTTAGGAAATTATGGAAATTACAGAACATTAAAAAAATAGTTTTTTTTCTATATTATGTTTTAAATTTTTATATAATTGTATCTGAAATAAATTATAATAGTATTTAGATTCAAACTACACAAAACATAGAAAACTTCTTAGATTGCCAAATTAAAAGAACTAATTTTTATAATAAATGGAATTGAAAAATTTGTTTAGCTGGAAATTATTCAAGTGGAAAACAATCTTATCAAAACATACTTTAACATAAAACTGACATTAAAATTTTCTAACAGAATTTTTAAAAATTTTATTATAGATATTAAGTTCACTGAATTTCATTTACATATTTTATGAATTAACTAACTATTAAAAAATTCATAATATATAGTTCGTTATTACAAAAAAATGTTTTATGCTAAGAACACATTTATTTTCTGACAGAATAATCAAAGTTACAGTAATTTAAGTTTACATGTGACTTATTTTAAAATAAAAATTCATTTTCAATGCTATTTTGAAATACTGTTCTCAGCATTGTAAACACCATAAAACAATTTTTGCTCTATATTGTTTCTATATAAAAATTGTCCATATGCTTTTACACAAAGTATATTCAATACACATTAAATAGAAGCAGATTTCATAATTTTCACTGATGGCTTTATAAATAGTTTCCAGAATTTTATCTATTATAATCTATATTTTATAAATCATAATTATAATGCAAAAATTAATCAGATCTTTTTACTAAGAATTCCATAATTTAATTTTTATTTTTTAAATAATATTTTATAACACAGTTTATTTTAAATAAAAAAAAACCTCATTTCAATGCAATCTAATCTGACATACTGAATAGTGGGTCCTTGTTTAAATGTTGAAGTAAGATTTCTAAAAATTGAGACATTAATTGAAACTAAAACTCCATTGATCCAGCATATAAAATTTCCAAGAAATGTTTCTAATTCAATTCCAGTTCCTTTGATTGGAAAGCCAAAGCATTTGCACCCCTGTCAAATGTGTTGTACAGTTTATTGTATTGTTTATGAACTGTATATTAATTTCCAATTTACGAGGAGAGACCCAAAAAAAACCGAACTGAGAGCGCGCTGCCATTAGTAGACGTAGTAGAGAGTTTTCCCTGTACAGTTTATTGTATTGTTTATAAACTGTATATTAATTTCCAATTTACGAGGGGAGACCCAAAAAAAAAACCGAACTGAGAGCGCGCTGCCATTAGTAGACGTAGTAGAGAGTTCTCCGGCTAAATAGGGTTAGTAGAGACCTTCACGAAACAGCTGTGCAGACGGTGTCAGTTTGTACATCAACGTTTCAGCATAGTGTTGTTTCTCTCTTACTGTTATTTTGTTCTGCCTGCAAAGTCGTTATGGCAAATTTAAAACAACAAAGAGTGTGTTTGAAATTTTGTTTCCTGCTTGAAAAATCGGCAGCGGAAGCTTACCAAATGTTTCAACAAGCTTTTAAGGAGGATGCTATGAGCCCCGCACAAGTTTTCGAGTGGTTTGGGCGCTTTAAACGTGGTGAGATGAGTGTTGAAAACCATGCTCGTTCTGGGCGTCCTTCAACATCTCGAAATGATGAAAATTAACCAGCACTTTTATTTGGAAGTTTTAAGATGTCTGCGAGAGGATGTGCGGAGGAAACACACAGAACTTTGGCAATCAGGTTCCTTCATCATGACAACGCCCCCGCACACATGGCCTTACGAGTGGCCTCTCGGGGATGGCCTGTCGTTCTCCACCCTCCGTATTCACCAAACCTAGCCCCGTGCGACTTCTTCCTCTTTCCGAGAATGAAGAAAAATCTAAAAGGGAAGCGTTTGGACGATGTGGAGGCGGTAAAAACAGCTTCGCAAAGGGTACTGGACAATATCAAAGTTGAAGAGTTCCAGAGATGCTTCAAACAGTGGGAAAAAAGACTTGACAAGTGCATCGAATCTAATGGAGAGTACTTTGAAGATGACTGAAGGAATTTTGTAAAAAAGTTAATATAATGGAGAGTACTTTGAAGATGATTGAAGGAATTTTGTAAAAAAATTAATAAAAGGTTTTTATACAAAAAATCCGGTTTTTTTTGGGTCCCTCCTCATATATGGTTAATTTGTCCAGAAAATTTTCACATAAATCAAAGCCCAAATTAAATTCAATATACACAAATGAGCACATTAACAAGCAACATAGCCAACTGAAATTGGTTTTCATACAAAAAAAATCCAGTTTTTTTTGGGTCCCTCCTCGTATATGGTTAATTTGTCCAAAAAATTTTCACATAAATCAAAGTCCAAATTAAATTCAATATACACAAATGAGCACATTAACAAGCAACATAGCCAACTGAAATTTGTGATTATACATCATAGATAAGTTAACACCATGATTTTTTTGCAAGAAAGTTAATTTTTAATGAATTTTTCATTTGCATTTCATGGAAATTCAATGAAAACAGACTTAAGTATCTGCTTATCTCTGAAACTGCATAATTCAAAACTGTAAATTAGGGCCTACTAGATTATATTCTTGAGAGTTAAAATGCTCATATAAATTATGCTTATCATATTTTCTATAATTATAGGTTTATATCTCATTTTCTATTATGAAGAGAAATGTAAGAAAAAGGGTCTTTAAAAAATTTAAGGAACTAAAGAGAATAATTTTTAGTTTTTTTCTGATTGTAATAGCAAAATGACAACATTAAACAAGCACCCACTGTACATATTTTATATATATATATATAATTATTAAATTATATATACAGAGGTAGTCCTAAACTTACAACCACTCATACTTGAAATGGAGATGTCATTGATAATTGTAT
Source organism: Olivierus martensii (assembly GCA_000484575.1). Taxonomy (NCBI): domain Eukaryota; kingdom Metazoa; phylum Arthropoda; class Arachnida; order Scorpiones; family Buthidae; genus Olivierus; species Olivierus martensii. The sequence goes on from AYEL01079050.1 coordinate 6,564, forward strand.
CGTCCAAATCATTTTGACAGTAAGTCCGTGATTAACAATCTGACAAAGCATTCTTTTTATGGCTGGTTCTTATATTTTTGTGTTCATTAAGTTTATTACAATAAAATGGATTGTAATAATAAATATTGGTAAGAGGCAATCCATAAATTTTAGGCATTTCCAATTTAGGACTGCTCCAACTTACAGCAGTGGGATTAGAATGCACTCCATCTTAAATCAAGGACTACCTGTATTATATATTGGTTATACTGCTTCAATCTTATATGATGATTAAATTGATAGTAAACTAGTAATGAGAATATAATATATTCTCATTACTTTTGGTTTATTTTGATACATTGTATTTTCTTCATTTATACATTATTTTTATATATAATCATATACAGAATATCAAGGGTAAATGTATCCAGCATTTATCAGAACTCATCGATCACAAATAACACTGTGCATATCTCAAATATTAATTTTTTAGACTAATTTATTACTTTAAATTCATGAAATACCATTGATGAATGGGAATTATAAAAATTAACAGAATACTTTATAAAAAGTTTTTAATGAAGATTTACATTTGAGTTGAATTTTCATTTACTAAATATTACCTTAATTTCGATTTAGTAAATTTTTGTAACAAATTTTATTAGACTTTTTTTTATCTAAGAAATTTATTTTCCATCAAGATGCTTGATCATAACCATTAAAAATATTTTCTCAAGTATATATTCTCATTACTTTTGGTTTATTTTGATACATTGTATTTTCTTCATTTATACATTATTTTTATATATAATCATATACAGAATATCAAGGGTAAATGTATCCAGCATTCATCACAACTCATCGATCACAAATAACACTGTGCATATCTCAAATATTAATTTTTTTAGACTAATTTATTACTTTAAATTCATGAAATACCATTGATCAATGGGAATTATAAAAATTAACAGAGAATACTTTTTATAAAGTTTTTAATGAAGATTTACATTTGAGTTGAATTTTCAATTTACTAAATATTACCTTAATTTCGATTTAGTAAATTTTTGTAACTGAAATTTTATTAGACTTTTTTTTATCTGTAAGAAATTTATTTTCCATCAAGATGCTTGATCATAACCATTAAAAATATTTTCTCAAGTCATTTGATGACTCATCATCCAGAAGAAATCAATTTTCTACCAAGATAACTTATTTGCAAATAATACCCTATTTAATTCTCCCTTTTTGTCCTATTTTTGATTGGATATTATTGCCCTTATATTTTGACCTAAGTATTTTTGTAAATCTAAAATAATAAAATATGATATTAACATGAATACAATTAAAATACAATACAAAATTCATTTGCCGAAAATGTAATTACTATTCTTTCATTTAAAAAACAATTTTTATAACAGTTATTATTTTCTTTTTCATTAAATGATATATTGTAATACTTTTGACTAAAATAATAAACTGTTAATTAGAACTTAACTGATATTAAATTTATTGCTCTTGATGTGATTTTTTCCTTTTCATCCACACAATCAACAATTTGCCAATCAGGTTCTTTCTAAGCTATTTTCTTTCAATAATTCTATTTACTAGATTGAGGACTTGTTTTCTTGCTTGTCAACTGTGTATATATATATATAGAAAATCAGCTATCTAATAAAACTGGTTCAACATACATCTAAGCAGTAAAGAATTGGATATATATATAGAAAATCAGCTATCTAATAAAACTGGTTCAACATACATCTAAGCAGTAAATAAAGCTTCATACAAAATATGGATATGCAATTTTAAAACTAATAAAAGACTGATACATGCACTGTATTAAGGCCTATTTACATATAATTTTGAGAAGAATGTTAGAATGTCATAAAGTTAGAATGTTATAAATTTTGCATCCAGAATTTACTAATTGCTTGCCAGACTTTTACTTTGAGAATTAAACAAGAAACCTCTAACATTTGTAAGTTTGTAAGGAAGACATTAGTATTAACAAACAATTAGCTAGCTTAATTCCACAAATAATTAATTTTATTAATGGACAATAAAGTCGGCTGGATTGGCCGCGTGGAAACGCTTCGGCTTTCCACTCTGGAGGACCCGGGTTCGAATCTCGGGTCCCACCCCTTGAAAATTTTTCATGGGGTCTGAGCCCGGCCCGTCAATCCCCGTCCTCCACAATCTGGCTGATCCCTCCGCAGGGGTGGGCAGCCTGTGGAAGGGCTTGTTTCGCCCCGCCACTTAGTATTCTCCCTGAATGGAAAGTAGCGTGATCTGTTAACAAAAAAAAAAATAAAAAATAATGGACAATAAATACACAATTAAATTCAAACAAGAAATTTTTTAATTAAGAACTGAAATTAATAATAAAAAAAAATGGACAATAAATACACAATTAAATTCAAACAAGAAATTTTTTAATTAAGAACTGAAAAAATGCTATATTAAAGCAAAAATTTAACAATCACTTGTTTAATTTATCCAAAATAAATCTATCCCAAGAAAAGATTTCCAAAATAATATTCAATACAAATATCATTAGATAAGATAAATTTTTTCGGAAACTGCTTAAAACTCTATTAACATAGTTCATTAAAAGTAAAGCACCAACTAGCAGTTAAAATAAACACTCAAATTTATTAAAAACGTTTTCGGTATCCATATTATACCATCTTCAGTTATACAATTCTAAAATAGAACTACCAGGTTCTAGAACAAAATAATTATCGGTTGTTTTTCAAAATAAATTAACTTAGCTGAAGAATAGTTTTTGGTTTTATAAAGGTTGCGTAAACACAACAAAAATAAATAAAATAACGGATAATGTATAAATACGCAACCTTTATAAAACTAAAAACTATTCTTCAGCTAAGTTAATTTATTTTGAAAAATAACCGATAATTATTTTGTTCATCTAAAAACTGTTCTTCAGCTAAGTTAATTTATTTTGAAAAATAACCAATAATTATTTTGTTCTAGAACCTGGTAGTTCTATTTTAGAATTGTGTAACTGAAGATGGTATAATATGGATACCGAAAACGTTTTTAATAAATTTGAGTATTTATTTTAACTGCTAGTTGGTGCTTTACTTTTAATGAACTATGTCAATACAAATATCATAAATCTAAAGCAAAATATCTCAACAATATAAAAGTATATAGAAGTTCCCAGAGTTTTCTCAAATATGAACTAAAAAAAAATTGAAAATATGATTATTAATTGCAATAAATAAATACTAGACATCCATAAGGTGCTTAAAAACCATATGCACATCTATACAATACAGTACAACTTGATTATGTTGTAGAAAATCCATCATCTGTTTAAAAAAAAAAAAAAATTATATGTAATCTCAAGATAATCGGCCACCAATGTTTTACTAATTATATGCAGTCAGTTCTCATTATTTGCAGCAGTTACATTCTATAAATTCTTGTCATCTGTTTAAAAAAAAAAAAATTATATATATGTAATCTCAAGATAATCGGCCACCAGTGTTTTACTAATTATATGCAGTCAGTTCTCATTATTTGCAGCAGTTACATTCTATAAATTCTTTGTGACAATGAAGGAAAAAAAAGCAGCTTGCTACTTCTGCAGAATAAATACTTTTATAAATAATTTAAAGAGTTTTAATAAATTTTGATATAAATTTGAAAGAAACAAGCTGATATATAATCTAAAAGTTAAATTAATTTTTCTTTCTAATATAATACTTTAATTAAGTATATATTTTTATAATAATGATTTATCTTGTTTAACAGTCTGTAACTGGCACAAATCGTTTAATAGAAAATTGATGTATTTTTTTTTATATTCTACATAATGCATTGCAAACATTTGTAATGATCATTTATCTTGTTTAACACTAACTGGCACAAATCGTTTAATAGAAAATTGATGTATTTTTTTTATATTCTACATAATGCATTGCCAACATTTGTAATGATTATTGATATCTTAGGCTGGCTAATATGAACATCTCTTATAACAGACTGAAAGCTATCATTGCTAAAAAATCTCAGTGCACATAATAGATGTTTTTCTACATTTATGGCATATGAACACTTTGTTTTTCTCTTTATATAAGGTGAGAGTTCTATCAATTCAAAAATCGCATCTTCAGATAATCTATAGAAACGCGAACGTTTTGTTTTTCTCTATATATAAGGTGAGAGTTCTATCAATTCAAAAATCGCATCTTCAGATAATCTATAGAAACGAATAAGTTCAGTAACTAAAATATCATTAATATTGAGTTGAAGTAATCGATATATTCAATAATAAATCTGTCTCTTCGTCAACTACAAAGAGAAAAATACTCTTCCACCATCTTAAAATTAATGATAACGACACGATCGTGGTGTCGTTATCCAACAATGCTGATTAACATAGTTACTGATTGTGACAAGTTTTGTGAATACAGACAACTGTCATTTCGAGCCACGACGACGATATTTCGTCATTAGTTCAATAATGACACTTTTGTGAATCTGAGCCCTTATTTAATGTGAATTACAGTAATCTTTAATTTTTTAAAACATTATGTAGTGAATAAAATCTTAGTTTTGATGGCGACAAGTTTTGTGAATACAGACAACTGTCATTTCGAGCCACAACGACGATATTTCGTCATTAGTTCAATAACGACACTTTTGTGAATCTGAGCCCTTATTTAATGTGTATTACAGTAATCTTTAATTTTTTAAAACATTATGTAGTGAATAAAATCTTAGTTTTGATGGGTAGTTGTTTAATGTGGCAGCTGACACATTGTCTTCCTGAACTGCATTGAAAAACTGTCAGCCTTGTCTGCATTGCTTTTTGCTTCATATTTTTTAAAATCTCGGCATAAGGAATAAATGTGCAGAAGTTAAGCACCTAAATTTGAGGCTGTGTTTAAGCATAGGGTCACATTATTCTATGGAACCTGCAGATAAGAACAGGCTTTTGGCCTACCTGCGATCTGTGGAGTGAGCAAGGATAGGTAATGAGACTTTTCAGGCAGAACGACACAGACTAGAAATAAAAATAATATTTATAACAGTATTTTCGTCGCTCAGCAAGAATTAACGAATAAGCGCGAAAGTGGCTGGGAAAACTGAATTTGTGGTTAACAAATAAGTTATTGCAAATAGGGAATCTGCAAATACCAAGAATTGACTGTAAATAACTTCATTTCACAGTTATTCTTAAGGCATTATTTGTGGTATAAATGTTTACCTAATCATTTGCCAATGATGATAGCAAAGAATGAAAATTCCTTAACATGACAGATAATTTTATAATAATAATATGCTTGATTTTAATATCTAAATAAATGAAAATACAGCTATGATTAAAATAATTTAACTTATTTTGTTGAACTTTACTTAATTTTATTATGGTCAAATGTTATCATCAATAATGAAACTCCTGGTTTTAACATAACATGTATGGGAAATTGACTCTTATTTTATAAGCTAATTTGTTCCTGAAATGGGTTTGTAAAGTTGGGAACTTCCTGTATTCAAATGGTCAATATATAAGAATTTCTCTTATGTACTAAGCCTAATTAGTTTGAAAATCACACCATGTCGATGTTTAATTGAAAGTAACAAGTTTATATAAGAATTAATACTAGTTTGCACTGAAGCTTATATAAAAACTCACATTTAACAATTCTTTTAACTCAGTCAATATTATAATAATAATATGCTTGATTTTAAAAGCTGTATTTTCATTTATTTAGATATGATTAAAATAATTTAACTTATTTTGTTGAGCTTTACTTAATTTTATTATGGTCAAATGTTATCATCAATAATGAAACTCCTGGTTTTAACATAACATGTATGGGAAATTGACTCTTATTTTATAAGCTAATTTGTTCCTGAAATGGGTTTGTAAAGTTGGGAACTTCCTGTATTCAAATGGTCAATATATAAGAATTTCTCTTATGTACTAAGCCTAATTAGTTTGAAAATCACACCATGTTGATGTTTAATTGAAAGTAACAAGTTTATATAAGAATTAATACTAGTTTGCACTGAAGCTTATATAAAAACTCACATTTAACAATTCTTTTAACAACTCAGTCAATAATGAGATCCCAAATTGACAGTATATAAAATATTAGATATTAGAGAAATAAGAATTGACAAATTTTATATTATATAATACACAAACACACACACACACAAACAAACACACAAACACAAACACAAACACACACACACACACACACACACACACAGACGATATTAGAGAAATAAGAATTGACAAATTTTATATTATATAATACACAAACACACAAACACAAACAGAAACACACAAACACACACACACACACACACACACACACACACACACACAAACACAAACACAGTAATCACTAGATCTGAAGGATTAAATATAATAAACAGTAAAAAATACTAATGATTTGGGAATGTTTGGCAAATTGATAGACAAAAATAAAAATACATGCCTGCAATAAATCAATACCAAGTACAACTTAATTACAATTTATTATAAATTAGTACAATTAGAAAGTAAAACACCACCATCACCACCACCACAAACTTCAAATTAGCTATTTCTTTCACTGAAAAGAATAAAAATCACATAACTGAAAAGACAAAAATAAAAATAATACATGCCTGGAATAAATCAATACCAAGTACAACTTAATTACAATTTATTATAAATTAGTACACTATTTATTTCACTGAAAAGAATAAAAATCACATAACTGAAGAGTTTAATGCTGATACTTTTAACAGGAAAAAACATTTAATAAAATAAATATGCAACAATATATAAAACTTAAACTATATATAAAATATTGTATAATACAATGGTAGAACTCATTAAGAAAATGTTATATCTTTAAACTTTTGAAATAAATATACAATACTTATTTTTCATGTTAATAAAAAAATATTTGATTTAGTTTTTTTAGATTTACAAAAATATTCACAAATTTAGAATAAAACAAGGATAATATATTGAGTAAACGTGTTATAAAAAACACTCTTACTTAAATTACTAGTATAAAAAAACTACTTCTATCACTTATTAATGAAAAAATTTTATCTTCAATTTTCTGTCAAAATAAATTCATTTGTATTCTTATTATTAGATGCATTTATTGAAAATATAAATTTTTGCATCTCTATTCTCCAAACATTTAAGAATTACATGCAAGAGCTTAAGTCATACTTACTGAATATATTTTGTTTTGCAATTATTGATTTATTGAAGATGGAAGAGCAAAGAGTTTTCATGAAACATGTTAAATCAAATTTATAATTCAAGTAATGCTATATCTTATCACATGTAAATACCCACCAAGTAACTTCAACTTGTTTTTTCATATTATAAGAAGCAATTCAACTATTTTTGAGTATCGATCAAGCTTATTTCTTATTTTTTTAGGCATTCATAGACAATTTTCTACTTTATGATTAGAATATAACCAAAAGTGTAGCAGCCATACAGGAGATTTATTAAACTCAAATGAGATTATATTTATTTGCACAAGAACTATTCTGTGAAATTCTGAAAGAGGACACATTCATCTTTCCAACAGTAAATATTTCTTATTTTATAAGAAAATCTGATAATGCAGTAATTTTGCTTTTAGTTTCAATGAAATATTGCTGATAAGATACCAGAATAACCATAATATTAAAACAAGAAAACAAAAGGACAAACTTTTATTTGAATGTATTCACACATGCATTCTTATAGTGGGAAATTTCTATTTTTAATTCATATATTAATATAATACATTTGCAATATCTATTTCCAATTTAGCAAGTGAAAATCTCTCTATACATATGCTTATGGTTAGGATCTTGCTCATTCAAGATTTTTTAATTCAGAGGCAATATACATTACAATCAGTCATTTTCTACAGTTAACAGAAACATTGTCATTTAAATAACTAATGAACAAAATTTATTAGTAGATACTTAATATAAATTCATCAATTTATAATCATTTTTGTTTTCATCTTGTAGAAAATACATCAGAAATGCACAAATTGTCAATTAGAAATATATTGGGGCTCAATATTTCTACTTTAATATTAGCTGATGAATATAGAGTATTTGCTGCTGCTCTGTCATTAAAAAATATTAGTCTAGATTTCTGATCTTATTTGTGAAGCAAGTAACAAAGTATTTAAATATAAACATTCACGAGTATTTATAACAACAGAATTGAGAAGAAATATATACCGTACTTTTAGAAATAAATATGACAAATTCCACTGATACAATAGGAGCACTATTCAAAGACAACTGCTTTATACTTGAATGTATTTGTGCAATATCCAATATTAACACCTACAGAAATATCTATTCACATCATATATGCTCATATATTTTTAACAATAATTCTTTCAGTTTTTCATTAAGATAATCTTTGTTAGAAATAAACACGAAAGATTGCACAGCTAGCATAAAGATGGGATTGAGCCAGCAAATCCTGCAATTTTACAAAAAATTTACAAGTTAATTGAGCAGTGTTTAATCTGATCTCTTCAAAATTTTTTGGCTTATAGCAAAATATATATGGTAAATAAATTAAAATACTACTACTTTATACTAACTACTGACTGTTCATAGTATGAAGCCATACTGAAGATATCAAACAACTGCATGGCCCATAAGCTGCAATTTGAAGATAAAAATTCTTAGAAATAAAGAAATCTAAAACAAATGCAGCTATTATCTGTAAAGATCTTAACCTAATATATGATCAATTTATGATTAATTTTTTTTTTACATTAACTAGCAGCATTTTTCTTAAACTTTTGTAATTAGTTAACATGTGAAAAACCAAACAGAACAAACATATCTTGAAAATTTTTATAACAAACAGAAATTTTAAAGATGAATTATAAAAAATTAGAACAAAAAAGTTACATTAGCCTTCAAGCAGGAATAAAAATTAAAACAATTTATTGCTAACAGAAAAATTTAACAAAATCACTTTCAATTAGCAAACTGAATCAATTATATAAACAACCATTATTCTAGAATGTTTTACACAAATTTAGAATGTTGTCATAAAAACATGGTATAAAAAACTGCTTATGCTTACAATTTGTGTAAAAAAATTATATTAGGCACATGCTATTAGGGCTTTAAAAAACATCAAAAAGTCCTCATGGAAGATTATGCTATTTTATCGGTTTTTTGCATACCATTATCAGAAGAAATTAAAAGCAACATGGCAAAGCATTAACTATTTTATTGCCTTTCAGCTTTTCTTTGAAAATATGGTTACATCATCTATTTTTGTTATCAATTTAATGTTTTTTGCATTCTTCTAATCCACTTCCAAGTCATAGTTGTTAGCTCTTTGTGAAAGGGCAGTTTTCATAGCTTGTTTTTCAAAGTTGTTTGTGTTCTCCTCCAGTTTTATCTCAACTTCTGCTTATGTTCTCCCATATAATTCTTTTGTTCTTAGGTTATTTTTCCAATTAACTTTATACACTTCACTTTTCTTTGTGTCTTTGTCAAGCCTTATAATTTCTCATCTTAGTGAATAAATAATATGTCATCCTTGCATTTACAATTGTGTTCCTCTCATTTTTATAGCTATGCAGTTAATCAGATTACCATGACATATTTGTATTTAAATTTGTGTAATATGTTCTAGAATGATGATGATATGCTATATAACTGATTCAATTGATGATGGTAAGCAAGCCAAAAGCACTCATTAAGTTTTTCTGTTAGCAACAAATGATTTAATTTTATTCCTGCCTGAGGCTAAGTAATTTTTCATTATAAGTAATGTGAGTTTTCCCGGACCCCAGAAACGGAAATTCGGAAAAAGGCAAAACAACAGGCGTTAGGCCTACTAGCAGTCTACAAACGATGCACGGGTAAGGATGGCGAAGGAAGAAATTCAGCAAGTTCAGACAGAGAATAACATTGAATGTAAATTCAACAGCTTCTTTATTGACTAGGCCTACTAGCAGTCTACAAACGATGCACGGGTAAGGATGGCAAAGGAAGCAATTCAGCAAGTTCAGACAGAGAATAACATTGAATGTAAATTCAACAGCTTCTTTATTGATTATCAGACAGATTTCTGTGTGTACAACTGTAGCCTGACATACAAAAGAGAGAAATACCTGATACAATTAAAAATCTCCTGACACGGTCCAGTCAGAGAAAGAGTCACTAGATGTGTTATATATCGTAAACAGTCTTTAGTCTCTTAATAGTCTTTTGTCCAAGTATGTAGGCGCCAGTAGCACTTGTCAACTTTCGATTTTCAAATATATGATAACAATGATGTCATGCAGAAATGGCACAAATCAGAGACTGGACGAGACGTTCAATGAAACCGAGAATGGAGAAGCCACAACCAGACAACAAAACTTCGAACCAAAAGCGAAAAGCCTCAATCTGAATTGTTCTGCTCTTTTATATGTTCAACTCCATTCTCATCTTTCCCGGGAACAATTAACTTTCCCAGGGACGATTCTATCTTACATCACTTCTAGATGGCTCAGGTGTCAACTTATAGACTTTGCACTGACACCTGGATAAACCATCTACAATTTATTACCTTGAAAAGAATAATAATATCAATTACATCCTGTTATTACGATTCGTTTTCAACATCGTCGTTGCATTTCTCGTATTTCTTGGGGGTTTCCGATCCCCCACAGTAAATAAGCAAAAGTAAAAGCTTAAAATTTAAAAAATTAGATGAACGTTTTCAAAAACTGAATTATATTAGAAAATTCAGAGATAAGTGGACCTATGGTTACTGAAATTTTCAATTTCAAGATGATAAAGGTTAAGACAGCATTTCAATAAAGCAAAAATCAAGCAGACAGAAAATGACTGATATAATCCACTTGTTAATTTACATATGCAATAGCCTCTGTGATAAATTTCTACCTACCTACTGTAAATAAAAATGTCATTTTTACTCTGGTCAAAAATTGGAGATTGCCAATTTTTATAATGTGTAGTAGCTAAAATATCTGTTTTTCAAATTTTTTCCTATTTTCCTGAACAAAACAAAAATTCCTTCTTTTGTGGAAACAGTGAAAATGTCATTTTCTTATACTATTATTATTCTTTACTTACAGCTTCTACAGCTTCTTGTGTACTAAAAGTTATAAATCCAAATCCTCTGCATTTTCCAGTGTTAGGATCAGTTTTAATATTAACATCAGTTACTTCACCAAATTTACCAAAATACTCTTTAAGATCCTCTGAAAGATTTACTAATTTATAGTTTATAAATTCAATTTAATCTTAATTAAAATTAAAGATGAAAACTTACTTGATTCAGTATCCCAGCTGATTCCTCCAACAAACAGTTTTCTGAAAATATATGCTTTATCTTATTTGTAGTATTCACAACATAACTTCACTACATACTAAGCCCTATGGTTCCACTTTACTTACGTTACCATTATATTTGAAAAATTATATTGATATGACACCACTTAATACTAAGATGACCTCTTAAAAAAATTATTAAGATGACCACTGAAAATTAAAATATCTTGGGAGAAAAATTTTATTAGTATAACGAAGCGATCACTGAAAACCCAATAAGTTATTATTAATTAAAGCATGGGATAGCTTTTAAATTTAGGAATAAAAATTTAGCTCCTTTATTTTATGTACTACGGTTAATTAGTAGTACACTATGGTCACAAAAATCCCCTCACATGTATTTTTGCTTTCAGCTTGACGGAGATCCTATGGGGGAGAGCATGATCGGAAAACCTGTTGGAAATAAAGTCAAGATTAGACATTGCATTATATCTAGACTTATTAACAGGACTAATGATAGGATTTAGTCTGCTTCCACTATGGTAATTATGACATTATTCGACTTGACATTATCAGCTTACGGCGGAGAACATGCTGCACTGATTCTGGAGGCCTATATCTGTAAAAGTCATTAATGTAGAAGTTAATCGGTAAAAAAATTTACTTTATCCTTGGTGTTTAATGGTTAATTTTAATTTAAACTCCGGTCAGTTACCTTTAATTCAATGGCCTCTGAAATTTAAATAAATATATTGTATGACATAGCATACTTTGCAGCCAACAAAACTCCAGCCAGAATTCTTTAATATTTTTTAAATATTTAATAAATATTTAACTTTACAGACTAATATTAAACTAATTACTTAAATACTACCCAAATTCCCATTTTAAAAAAAACTTGTTTACTAAGTGTACAAGCTATTATGAATGTTTTATTACAGAATATAGAAGAGTTTATTTAGAATCTTCACAAATATACAATAAAATGATAACTGCAAAGATAAATTTCAACAAAATTCTTTTAAATTACAAATCAAAGTCTAATATCTACAAATTAATTCTCAAATCACAGCTTCTATTTCAATTAGATGCATTAATATTCATAACTATAAAAATTTTTAAATAATTAAGTAAATCGTGATAGTTTCATTATTTTTTTAAAGTCTGAAATTTTCGCTATTTTCTTATATCATGCTTTCTGCACATGTAAAAATATTTTAAATTTTGACAAGTTTAGCCAGACAAAACTTCTTTATACATCATTTTTCTTTTATAAATCATTTATTTTCTATTATAATGGAAAAAATTTAGGTACTTTAAGAGAGATTTATTTTTTGTATGATTTGTACAAGTTTTTACTAAATTACAGCATCAACCATTTTCTTAGTTCTTTTTTCTTCAAGTGTCATATCCCCTAATTTATCTTCTACATCTTTACTTTTTAAACCTTTAATCCTTTTTATTTGTTGAGTATAAGGAGAAACATATTTAACAAACATAATAGCCATTTTCTTAGTTCTTTTTTCTTCAACTGTCATATCCCCTAATTTATCTTCTACATCTTTACTTTCTAAACCTTTAATCCTTTTTATTTGTTGAGTATAAGGAGAAACATATTTAACAAACATAATACAGATGCTACAAGATCTATTAGGATTGAATACCATACCCTTCCCACTTGCTTTGTTAGCTTTTATTTTCATAATTTGCTTCAATTCACAAAATAATCATCTGATTACAATTTAAATAAAAATGTATTATATTTTTGCCTCTATTTTAACTCAAACCATTTACAGTTGATCCTTTTCCTACTATACTCGTATATGCTGCTAAAACTTGAAGGATAAAAAGTACAGCTACTATTGTCAACAACAGTAAAAGATGTTTTTAAATACTAATATTAAACACTAATTATATTTTTAAATTTTAATTTTTAATCATTTACATCAATCTTTATTAAATCCATTAAACAAAATGTCAGCCTTACAATACTGAAACATTTATCACCAATCAAAATGATTTTGTTAGCCTTTGATTTGTGGTCAAATTTTATTGAAGAGAACAAGACCTGATTAACATTATTTCTACAGGAAACATTCTTGGTTTATGAAATCTTACTTAACTTCCATATCCAAATTAACTCAAATTTAGAAACTACCTGTATTAAATTATGAGCATTCATTCATTTTAATTTATTTGTTTTAAAAATACAAAATTTTAAAATCTGAAGCTTACTTTTAACAATTTTTCATATATTAATCATTGAGGTCTTTTTGTTTTGTCTGTTCATTTGAAATATACATGAAAAATCAAAAGTTGAGTCAATTGAATGAATTATTGTCATCATCTTTCTATACCTCATCTGGGTACAACACCAGTAAAAAATCAGTGTGGAATTTTGACCACCCCTTTATATTAAATCCTAATTAAAGGTTTCCAAGTTCAATAGTCTAGGTTTCATAGGGGCTGAAGTTCCATTCTCAAAATTATAGCCATAAAGCTGGGACTCAATTGCATTTTTGTTATGATTTTCTGCAAAACTATTAAAATCTTATATTTTAAATGATTTTAGATATATCACTCTTAATCAAATGAATTAATTTAAATATGCTAAGACTTACCTTTATGAAGTTATGTAACTTTTGACATGAATAATGTCTATGTTGGAGGAACATTACGGTGCTCAGGGTGTCATGAAAAGTGAAATATTTAATTACTCTTACATCAAAAGCATAATTTATACTTAATTTGTTGGATATATAATGCCGTCAACAAATATGAAATTGAAATTACTAATTTTTTCTTGCGTATCATTAAAAAATTTCAATCATTTTCCATTGCATCTTAATTCTTTCATTCTCAATAACTTCTGAACTACAATAGACAAAACAATGTGTGACTAGTTTGTTTAGTAGGAAATATAGTTTTTAGATCAACTATACTATTTGATGTAACACTTGTCTCCTGAGTAATACAGATATAATGTTGGGAGAGTTGAAAAATTAAGAGTATTTTCAAGTTTGGTTTTATATCTTGAAATTAGTTTAAGATATCTTAAACAGTAACAAAATTATTGTCCTTTGTAAATTCTGCAAGTATATATAGCTAGATTTCAAATAAGGTTTTTAATAAGAGAAACTGACTTTACAAATTTACATTATGTAGTTGGAAGGTTAGCCATCAGCTTGAGTTTATTCATAAATCCACCTTTAGCTCCATGGATTGCCATCGATTCTTCACTTACAATGATATCCATTTCAAAGCTTTGCATAATTCTAGATTTATTAATTTTTCATAGTGTTTTGTTTGCAAAATATCCTATTTTCTCAGACTCATTAATTTTTCCATATTGAATATTATCCAAATAGAGAACTATGAAACCTGTCAGTTAAAAAAATACAAACAGTATGATAGGATACATTTCTCCCGAGTCAGTTCAATTCATATTTCCAGTTACATCATAAGAAAACTTGATTGAAGTGAGTTATGTGGTGCAACAAATTGCAAAGATATAACAAGAGTCAAAATTTGCTATCTCAATTATATTAAATATATTTTTCAAAATCATTCAAGAAAATAGTGCAAACAATTCCACTTCAATATAATTCTAAAATTATAAGTTAATTTTTGCAAATTATAGTTGCAGATTTATAGTTCATTATTCATTTAAAATGTTAAATTTATTTATGGTTCAGATATACTGATCAATTGATTCAATTAATTGTAAAAATAAAAATTACTGAAATTTAATGGTACAGATTAATTGATTCAATTAATTGTAAAAATAAAAATTACTGAAATTTAGATCAGAAACTATTCAGGAACAATATTAATTTTAAAATAAACTGATGCAGAAATTATAATTACAGGATCAGAAAAATAGAAATTAAATTTTGATTATTTCAAACTTATATCTAGAGAAGTTGTGCACTGTACAGATTTATAATCTTTGTCCAGTATGAAATCATATATTTAATAATAATAATAATATTAATATAGTTCTAAAGTTAACTAAAGTTCTTTAGTAATATTCTATTGTATTGTAAGATAAGATACCTGAGGATGGCGTTAGAACGTTTAATATTTATATATAGATGAGAATAAATAGAATTTTAAGCTTTTATGAATCTCTATTTTAGCATTTTTGTGTTGAGATATTTAGCAATTAGCTCATTTCTTTGCATATTGTTAAGCTGGTCTAGAGATTTGTTTATCAAAGTGAAATTTGTAGATTAAATTAATAAAATATGATGTAGAAGTCTTCTAGCCAATAGAATAATAAAAATAAATGCATTTCATGTATTTGAGATTTGTCTGAAAGAAAGAAGCTTTAAATTATGAGTATGATTATATAATTAAAAGAAAAAATCATTTCAAGTCATGGATATTGTATAAGAAGTGAAATAAAAATTGAAATTAACTTAGATAATAAATTTACCAATCTTAGACCCTATACCTAAAGTTTAATGAAGATAATTTTGTTTCAATATGTCAGGTTCTTCAATTGATTCCAAGTCCATATTATATGGACGAAATAATTCTTTGTTCAAAATGCAACAGTAGCACAAAGAAGAAACAACAATTAGTATTATCTGTTACAGATACATAGGCAGACAAAGTATAAAAACAAACCACGTGAACACCCACATTATGCTGAATGGTTCAAAAATTAACATTTTGGATGTGCAAAAGTTTCATTCACATTAAAGTTACTTATAATAAACCTGCTTGAAGAAAAGTAACTTAAAGCAAAGTTTGTTCATAATTGATGAAGTCATTGAAGCCAGTAGATATGTCATCAACTGACACATGCAGGAGTTGTCAAACACTATACAGCTTCTCTTGTTGCCTTCTATGCTTATTGCTGTCACTGATAAGATATAATTCCTACTTAATAGTTTTAACAATTGTCAGGAATTATAGGTAATTAAATTTTAAGAGAATCACTTTAGATTAGAAAATTATTAGAATTCAGATATTTAAATTAACTCTTTCGACTGACTGACAAAGATGATCTTCAAAGTTCTATACTTGATTTATTATTATTCAATGTGGAAAAGTGAACAAATATAACATAATTAATAGGATGTTTTACATACAAAACAGTAAAACATTTAAATATCTGAGAATTCTACCAAGCTTTGGAATGAATATATCGTTGCAAGTGAAAATAAAAATCACATAACTTTGTAAAGATATGTCTTAGCTTATTTAAATTGATTGCATTCGATTCAGAATGACAAAATACATCTAAAATCATTTAAAATATCCAATTATCTATAAATGTTTTGCAGAAAATCAAACGTAATTCCAAGCCCCAAAACTTGAAAATGCGGTTTCTGCCCCACATGGGACCTTCCCCAATGAACTCAGGAGTGTTTAATTAAGGGATAAGATAAAGTGGAGGTTGAAATTCTGTTGGGATTTTTTCTCCTGTCATACCATAAGGGAGATACACCTTTATTTATTAAAATGAACTTTAACCAAGCTTTTCTTCTTACATGCTTAAAATCTTATAACTTGGCCATTACTGAGAAAATAAGACAAAATAAATAGTGTACAAATACTGTCTGTAAGAAAAATCTTATAATTCAAATGTTAAGAATCAAAATCGGGATTTCTTATTAACATCAGCATCGGAATTGAGATAATTTTTGGCATTGTCCCATCACTAATATAAATATAATACTTTTAATAAATTATTAGACTAATGGAGCAAATTATATTGTGTTTATTCCAGAAAAAACTTCTATCATTTTTTCCCTAATACTCTCAACTCAAGCTGACCTTGTTTACATCTTTCAATACCATCAATGAGTTTGAAAATATTGAAATCAAGCAGTAGTTCACATTATTTAAGTTGTTTTTTGAAGGCAAGTAGAGAGTCAAGCATAAGTTTTGTTAGCAGATTTCCCATATCAATGGCAGTAATTGACAAATAAAAACAAAGACAGTCATTACATATTCAGGGAGGTTTGCATGATAATGAGAAATCAAAACAAAATACAAACTAGAAGTGAAAATTATTTGTCACAATCAATGAAAAACACATGCACAAGTTTAACAGTGGTGATATTCTGCTTTCTGAATAAGTTTTAAACAGCCTGATCATAACAGTGATATACTATTCCTAATAATCTTAACTATAATTGTGATCAATAGTGCAAGAGTACACACCAATGCTAGAAAGTTTTTCTGCTATTTTTGTCAAAAAATATTTTGTTTATACTAAACATTAAACTATACAGATATATATAATTAAAAGAAATGGAGATAAAGGCATGTTAGGTTTCAAATTGAAAATAGTAATACTTATGTAAGCAAGTTTTTTAAACAACAAATATATATCTAAAGTTATGTGAAAAGAAAATATTTTTAGATCACATCAGGCCAGTTTAGACCAGATAACTTAGGCCTTCAGTTAATAGACCAAAAATTTATACAAGAAAATATAGGTGCCTCTATTTATGATGAGGTTTTTTTTGATAACTCCCATCAAGATTGGAAAAAATCTTAAGTTGAAAATGGCAAAATGATAATTTTAGTAGTAATAGTAGATAATGAAAGATCTGATATTCCCAGTTAGTAAAATCACCCATATTTGATTTGGATCCTCAAATGATAAAAATCATCCAGAACTGAACACAATCTCCTAAGAGGTAAGCAATTGCTTTACTAAACAGCCTTTGGCAGACTAAATTTTTAATAAAACAGAAAAATTATATTTAGCCAAAATGCTCCAAAAGTACTTAAGTTCAGAATATTGTAAAGCTGTTCATAAGATTGGATCATAAGTTAATAATCCTAAGTTCAGAAGCATTTGTATATCAAAAAAAAAACTCAATTATAGTAGAGAAAATATCTTTGGTTGACAATCTCATTAAAGTGTTTCTAATAAAAGAAAAAAAGATCAACAATAGAAGTATTTACTAAAAAAGAATTGGTGATTCTTCAAAGCATCTTCCGTAGAAGAGTTCTGTTCAGTGGCAGCAATTTACAAAAGTACTGAACTTAAACAAGGAAAAAAATGATTTTGTTTTTGCACAAAACTACCTTTCAATTTACTAAACACAGAACATCATAAATTAATTTGTTGCATGCTGACATGATAGGACATTCAAGGTCATTTTGTTGGTTTGTCCTTGCCATTGATATATCACTTCAATGGTAGGAACAAGATAGCAAATTTTTAAACTGCAATTTTATGAACACTGCCTTAATTTTATTTTTACAGTTTGCTTCTAAGGGCCAGTTGCACAAGTCAATCTATGGTTTAAAATAAATATTAAACTGCAATTTTAGCTTGCTGAAGTGTATAAGGTCAAATCTCTAGGATAAACTTCTGGCTAACTTAGTCACTTTTGGCCAGTTTAAAATTTATTCTATAGATTATCTGACAAAATATGGCAGAATGCTGAAGTACCAAATCCAAACAATTAAATTATTTGGATTACAATATCTTAAGCCAGAATAAATATTTTTGAAAAAGACAGATCCATTTACTCTGATACTTCCATGAGAGATTTAAGAAAAATCAAGCTTTATGATTATTGTCAGAGATAAATGAAATTTGCACTTTATAAATCAAAAGTCCATTAATTTTAAATTTATAAAGTAAATTGTTATTATTATATATACATGTTCACATGCATGTGCTTATTATAACCAGATATACTGACCTATAAAAGTAAATAATCCAGAATTAGATCTATATTTTCAAATCTATTTTAGACCTAGCAAAGTATTCAGGTATTATACTAGTATATGCTTAATTATATATATACAAGTATATGAACATTTTTTAAAATAATGAACTAAAAATTGAGTTGCAAATATTGAAAACAATAAATAATCAGCATCATGTTCAAACAAGTTGCTATAATAAAGTGCAGGCACAGTAACTATCTTCACACTATCTGGCTAGATATCTTGATATAATTGTACAGTTAAAGATTTTTGAGCCAATGAAGTTACAATGTTCAGTTATGCAGCAATATTAGGCCAACCAATTTATATCTATTGAGATGAGAGTCATCAAAAGTTTTCTATATAATATAAATGTGTATACATACATAAACATACCCTCAGAATCTAATTTATATTCTGCAATTAGCTCATGATTCATTCGTTAATAATCAACCTATAAGAGTATTATAGATATCATTACAGTCCCATATTATCTATTACATTACAGCCTCTATCTTTCACACCTTTGCATAGAACATTTAGCTATTTAGAAATCAACTGAACTGATACAAAATTATAGATTTAATTATGTAATATATATATATATGTTATATAAGAAATTAAGATATTTAGAAATAAGGAATTATCCAAGAGAAAGAACACATCTGTATCAAAAATAATGTTTTAAATGGCTAACTAACTATAAACACATTCTTAAAATTTAACCTATAATAATAGAATCATATTGAGCTGAATTTGTTGTTTGCAATATTTGCTTGAATTATTTTGATATATTTTGCATTGCTAAGATACAGCAAAATTCAATTTGCTTTCTTTGCATTCATTTCATCATAACTCACTTTAATCAAGTTTTCTTACAATATGTTGGTAATATAGATATCATTACAGTCCCATATTATCTTGTGGTAGGAAATATATATTAAACTGACTCGAGAAATGTACCACATCATATTTAATTTATTCAACTGATTGATAAGTTTTCATGGCAGTATTTGGTTATTATTCCATATGGAAAAATGACATAATAGGATAGTTTGTATATAAAATATGAAAAATGAATAAATCAGAATTCTGTCAAACTTTGTAATAGATATGTTAAACGAAAAAAATTACATAACTTCATAAAAATAGCTTATTTAAAATTGATTGCATTCGATTCAGAATAATAAGACCTAGAGCCAGTATACTTAGTTCCCCTTTGTTTTCAACCAATGAGAAGAGAGTACTTATTGTATTATAATCTTATCAGTGATGTAAAGGTTACAATAAATTTCATTTTCTTTGTTTGGATCATTTTTGGTTGATTCAGAATAATAAGACCTAGAGCCAGTATACTTAGTTCCCCCTTGTTTTCAACCAATGAGAAGAGAGTACTTATTGTATTATAGTCTTATCAGTGATGTAAAGGTTACAATAAATTTCATTTTCTTTGTTTGGATCATTTTTGGTGGATAGTTTGTATATAAAATATGAAAAATGAATAAATCAGAATTCTGTCAAACTTTGTAATAGATATGTTAAACGAAAAAAATTACATAACTTCATAAAAATAGCTTATTTAAAATTGATTGCATTCGATTCAGAATAATAAGACCTAGAGCCAGTATACTTAGTTCCCCTTTGTTTTCAACCAATGAGAAGAGAGTACTTATTGTATTATAATCTTATCAGTGATGTAAAGGTTACAATAAATTTCATTTTCTTTGTTTGGATCATTTTTGGAATTAATGATACCTGGAAATTTCTATGTAATGTTACCCAAAAGAAATTTTCTTTCAGAAGCATGTTGAGGAGGAATATAAGAATTCATATTGGTGGTAAATCCTTTTCTAGACTGTTGGAAATTAAAAGTAAAGATTATTTTCCTTTTATCATGGAGCATTATTCAAGTTTGGGACATGGAAAATTCATTGTCAACAAATATTATTTGCAAAGCTCATCAATATTTAAAAAATTAAACTACATATACATTTCTTCATATACCAAAAATTTGATATTTATATCCACAATATATATGTAATACACACAATATAAAAGCAATGAAAATTATTCAATAAAATTATTTTAAATTATTATTATATGAAATAAACATTTGAGTAAAAAGTAAATCATCAGCTATCAGATTTTTTAAAATTATTACATTACAGTCTTCTGCTTAACGCTGTTTCAATATAACACTTTTTCGAATTCTATTAATATAAAAGAAATGAAAATTATTCAATAAAATTATTTTAAATTATATGAAATAAACATTTGAGTAAAAAGTAAATCAATCAGCTATCAGATTTTTTAAAAATTATTATTACATTACAGTCTTCTGCTTAACGCTGTTTCAATATAACACTTTTTCGAATTCTATATTTTTTTTTTGATTCACTTTGGTGCAGTTTTTCAAACCATTATACTCACATAAATCCAAAATTGCAGAAATTTGTTGCTTTTATATTTCTATGCCATTTCACAATGTGTTTGATATCAGTTCAATGCAGTACATATGAAAGTCTGCTGCAGTCATAGTTCACATTTGTGATTGTTCATCAAAGTTATTTTACAATTAAAGTTTAGCTACTATTACAGAAATTATAGATCAGTTATTATACAAAATGATCCAAATTGATATCAGTTCAATGCAGTACATATGAAAGTCTGCTGCAGTCATAGTTCACATTTGTGATTGTTCATCAAAGTTATTTTACAGTTAAAGTTTAGCTACTATTACAGAAATTATAGATCAGTTATTATACAAAATGATCCAAATTTTGATAGATGTTCAAAGGCAAGATGAGTGTTATGGATCTGATTTCTATCAACAATGCTGAACAAAGAGGAATCTATCTTGCTAGATTATTCAGCATATTTTTGTCATGGATGCAATATCTATCAACAATGCTGAACAAAGAGGAATCTATCTTGCTAGATTATTCAGCATATTGTTTGTTAGTTTTTCTTAACAAAAAATATCAAATGAGGAAGAACCTTCCTCATCACAAATAAATTACTTACTTGAATATTTTTGATTTTCATGAATGATTTATGAATACAAATTGATATTACCAGTAAAAAATGTCTATAATTAATGCAATACAATAGTAATAATACATGTTACAAAAAAAAAAAAAAAACATTTTTTTTTATTCACTGTCCAGTTTCACCTATTCCCATTATTTACACATAAGACAATTTCGTTTAATGCTGTTTCGTTTAGCGTTTGGTTTTCTTAAACATATCCCCTGCATTGAATGGGGTCTTACTGTATAAATATTTAAAAAGTATAATCTGATCAGAATAGGATGATCACTTATGAACAAAAATATCAAGTATCAATAGAAGCTGTATAATAAAAATTAAGTGAAGATTAATAGACTTTTGATTCCCTTCTAGTTTCTATGGTGGAAAAATGTTATACTTCTGAACAGATTAAAATTATCTCTTAAATGGTTTTTGTGATGGCCCTGAGTATTATGAATTATTGGTAACCAAATTATCTTTTGAACTTTGTTTACTGCTAATAAAATGTCATTAACGTTATACTTCTGAACAGATTAAAATTATCTCTAAATGGTTTTTGTGATGGCCCTGAGTATTACGAATTATTGGTAACCAAATTATCTTTTGAACTTTGTTTACTGCTAATAAAATGTCATTAAATTAAGAAAACCTAAGATATTTCAATCTTTATTGTTATTGGTCTAAGTTCTATGATATCAAATTTTTCTAGAAAACTTACTACTGTCGAATTGCAGGACAACATTTCCCATATAAGACTATAGAAAATAGATTAATTTGTTATTGGTCCCCATTCCATTACCCTAACAAGTGAGGTGAGAGAGATCCACTATATTATTTACTATTGTAGAACACACTAAATTACAAAATACACTATTTTATACACAACACACAATTAGCCCTTGGATGTTGGAATGAAGTCTTGCAGCAGACACCCTAGCATATAATCTTTTCTCTCTGTTGCAAAACATTGGCTGCATTCAGCAGACTCAACTGTTGTGAAACAGTTGAAAGATTTTCTGCTGAACGCGGCTTCAAGGTAGCGCTACTATCGAACTTGTTGAGTGAGTGACGTCACGTTTGGTAGCGGATTTCATTTACACTATTATCCTCCAACATGTTATTTTAAGATGGCTGCACCCATGGATGTTATCCCCTTCGTTTTCTTCAGTGGTTTTCTTTCAATAATCGCGCCCCGTTACTATTTGCGTTCAGCAGATATACCAACTGCTACCGCTACAACTCATCTGCTCACTTAGAACAGTTGAGTCTGCTGAACATAGCCATTGCCACAGTTGTCCTAGGAACACTATACTTGAGTTACATTTTAATTTTTCTATCTTTCTGCACTTTATCTACAGTTTTTTCTTTGTCTCTTTACTCAATCGTGTTCTTCTTTTTGGAATTATTTCTCTGGTCAGTTCTCTTTGAACCAATTCTTACATTTCAAAATAATAATTACAAATTTTTTACTTTCTGAAAAATTTAGAATTGAAAATTAATACAAACAACACGGGCAAACATAAAAAGTAGCCCAAAAAAACTGACAAATAGCAAATGACATCCCCAATTCTATGCACATGCATGCGCAAACCCGTACAAACAACACGGGCAAACATAAAAAAAAACTGACAAATAGCAAATGACATCCCCAATTCTATGCACATGCATGCGCAAACCTGCAAAACTCAAATGTCGAATTGCAAGGCACCACTGTATAGACTATAAAATAGTTTAAAATATCAGATTATCTATAAAAACTTGCTAAAAAAATATCATAAAAAGCATGATTCCAAACCAAAACTTTATGGGCCCTTAACTCAAATGGGGCCTTCAGTCCTTTCTGGGACTTTCACTGAATTCAACAGCCTTTAAAAAAAAAAAAAATCATAAAAAGCATGATTCCAAACCAAAACTTTATGGGTCCTTAACTCAAATGGGGCCTTCAGTCCTTTCTGGGACTTTCACTGAATTCAACAGCCTTTAATTAGAGTTAAGGGGAGGTTGAAATTTCACAGGGATTTTACTATGTATCTTCATCTATTAAAATAAATACTAATCAATCATTTATCTGACAATAAACTTAAAATTGGTAGAATATAATTCAAAAAACAGAATAGTCTATTGGACAATCCTGATACCTATATTTCTATTAAGTTGCTTATAAAATGTTTTAACAGATTAAGGTAGCCTTGATTAAATACAAAGTTTATAGTTAATTTTAATGCAATAATCAAGTTAGAAAAAGAAATTAGTTTTTTCAAAAGCATTGCCTATAGTTAAATGAATATAATAAATCCAGTAAACAATGAAATTCACTCATTTAAATTATCACAAAACTCAGATAGGCCCTATATGAATTACAATTTTGCTTGAGAATAAATTTTATAACTAAAAACTGCAGAATAAGGAAAAATAAACTAAATAACAAAATAGTTCAAGGTTATTCATTTTCAGAGCAGAAATATTACAATACAAGATCGCATAAATTTATCTAAATTAACTTTAAATATATAACACAAAACCAATTTACTTTTAACAAAAAATGGAAATACATTAAATTTAAAGAAACACACTGCCATTATCTAAATTAATCAAAGAATGCTGAACTATAATTTTATTAAAAAAGCTTAGAAACAATATTTTAAGATAGTAATAATACGAGTTTTGGAATCAATCAAAAGATGGAGAAAATCTTAACATTCATAATACATTGTACCCACAAGTCAACAAGATTTAAGTTTAAAAGCCAAAAATAGATATATTCGATATCAAACATAAATAAAACAATCGTATATTAATAATTCCGGTTAACTTTTAACCATCCAACAAATGGATGTGAACAGATTGAAAACGGTCCTCGTTTCATCAAACAAAGAAGCCGCCATTTTACCCGCCATCTTTTACCGGGCTCGCACTCCCGAACTGGCGGACGAAACATTGTTATAAATGAGTCTCACCGTATTGAGCTGAAATTACTTTCCCAACGACATGCTTTAAACTATACCTTTCATCATCACTACTTTTAGTAGTTTGACCATTAGTTGTTTCCGAGGTTTGCATCTCGTTTCCGCCATGTTGGTTTGAATCCACTCCTTCCATTCCCTCTGTCATTTCTCCATCTTGTTGATACTGATCTTGATTATAATTTGCTTCATTATATTCTTCATATTGCTGCTGTGTTTGTTGTTGCTGTTGTTGTTGCTGCTGCTGCTGTGTTTGTGGTTGCTGTTGCTGCTGTTGTTGTTGTTGTTGAGGTTGCTGTTCACCGTAAGCACCGTCTACATATTGTTGCTGTTCTTCCGTCATTTTTAATAAAATTGTAGGTAATACGCACAACTTTGACAAACACTTCGACTGCGAAAGGTTAGCGGTTAATGATGACGACATTTATATAGCGTGAGGTCACGTGAACATAGACTGAATGTAATTGGTTAATTTTCCCAAAATTTTATGCTTCTTTTCTGTGGTTGGTGAAAATTCCAGTTATGTGTAATGCCCTCTACAAATTTGAAAAATAACGAAAGTACTTTAATTTCAATGTATTAATTTTAAACATAATAATTTATATGTCGAAAAATACTTTCTTGTATATTAATTTTTCCTTAAATTTATATAAATAATATAATAAAAGTTGAAATATCCTCTATATAAGTGCTCTCCAATTATAATGAACCCGATGGCCATAGCCGTGTTTACTAGAGATATGGAGGGCCGCAGTTACAAAAAAGGGAAAGGGCTTTGATACTTGATACGCTATTGTTCAACAAACTTAAGCATAAATATAACACTTTTTGGAAACCAATTTTATTGCTGTTGTCTCAACAAATGGAACGCATAAATATAATGCTTTTTGGAAACCAATTTTATTTCCAGATTAATAAACTTTATTACAAAATTATATTTACCAGATTGCATCCAATAAACATTTTAACAAAAAGTTATAAAATATAAAAAACGTATTTATGTCTCTATTTAATGTGATAAATGAGGGCGGACAGCAGTAGGGTCGGCCTAGGCGGTAGACAAGGTAGGCGACTGCCTACGGCGGCAAAACCGCCTGAACTAGAGCGGAAAAAAATAAACACAATCCATAGGGGCGGCATTTTTTGGGTTTGCCTACAGCGGCAAAACCGGATCTGGCAACAGCATTTACAAGGGCTGGATATTTACATCTATTCCTGTTGTAGCGATCCGCAGAATATGTAAAAGAGAAAAATCTCCAAGGCAGGTTCCGAATCGATTCTGAACTATCTTCATGTTAGAAAATGCACTTTCACACAAATAAGTACTACCAAACATTGGTATTACTTTCCGACCAAAATCACAAAAGTTAGGAAAACGTTCGTTAAACAAAGCAGTTTATCCATGTGATATGTTATAAAAAAAGTCATTTTCCCATCGCTACTAATATACTCAATTTTCATTTTATATTAATATTTTACGTTTTTTCTCATTCATTTCACAAATGCTACGAACTCATAGTAAAATAAAAACAAAAAAAATTAAATTAAAGCGTAAAATAAAATTAAAACAGAATCTCACAACAACGGTTATACAATCACTGAAATGGTGAGTATTAGAAACCAAAAAATTACTAAAATAGTCACAATTCAAAACTTTAACTGAAATAGCTAGAACTAAAATTGGCATGATTGAAAGTCTTATAAAAATGTGATGTCATTAATAGCTTGCTGATCGTCAAATAATTACTAATAATTAAGAAAAATTAATTAATTGAGTTAATATAATTCAATTTTAGGATTCTTTTTATTAATCTCTTAAAAAAGTAATAAATAAAAGTTAAAAAAAACATTAAAGAGTAATATTATATCACAAATCGTGAAAGTCTCGCGGGCCGCACAAAATGTTTTGGCGGGCCGCATGCGACCCGCGGGCTGCCTTTTGGACAGCCCTGCTCTATATTAAAAGTAGAATATTATAAATATCTGTTAGATATCTGTTACTATTATTATAATAGTAATATATTATTAATATAACAGAATTTAATATATAATTGCATCGCAATATATAATTGAACTTAAGAATATAATTACAATCGTATCGCAAATGTATTCTTAAGCAGTATAAATCAATGTTTTTCTCATGGTTTTTCTTTACTTGTTTATTGTATTTGCAGTGAGTGGCAGAGAATAGTTGTCATCTTTCCTTCTTTGCGTTTTACGTCGCTTTCAAACTAGAACTTATTAAATGGCGGGGCATTCAAATGTGCACCATAAGTTGCCCTGATGATAGACTCGGCCGTCAAGTGAAGAATGTCTTTCATCGAATTGGGGCCGAACGCATTGAAAATATTTTTGCAGATGTGAAATTGGAAATTGAGGAAGTCTTTTATATGATAAGCCAGCGCATTATCACGCGACCATCCAGCACAGCAAATAGTTGTCATCATAAACGATCAAAGATAAAAATCTAAATCCAGTTTCTTATTTTCACAGGGGAATCCATGTTTAACCTGTTGGTTCACTTTTTCAATATACTGCACGGATCGTTTAATGGATCTGACAAGAGTGAGAAGTAATGTTAAATTGCCTGCCAAAGATCGGCAGAATGGCCGCTGTAGAAGCATGAACTTTCACTCGAGAAAATACGGTTCAATTTTCAGGTTCCATATCTCCAGTATTTTAAAGAGGATCCGGACCTAGCTGGTTGAACTTTCTGTGCTGACCACATCAGGAGTGTAGGCGGCCCGTAGTGGACATAGAAATCAGCCGCACTTAGTGTAAGCAGTATGGAAAGCGGCGTAAAAACCACGAAACAGTCAGCCATATTGGCAATAAGGAAACGCTTCGATTTTCCATTCTGGAAGACCCATTTTCGACTCTCAAGTCCCATCACTTGGAAAAATTTATCGAAGTACCGGGGCCTGGCCCATTGATCCCGGTCCTCCATATCCAGCTGATACCTCTGACGAGTGGTCAGGCCTGTGGAAGACCTAACCACTTCGCAGACCCTGGCTTGTTTCGTCCCACCGCTTAGTACTCTTACTGAATGGTAAAATGATGTCATTTGTTGACCAAAAATACAATGAAACAAAAACTTGCGAAACACAATAATCTTTCTGATTCGAATTCAATAATGTAGAATATCAGGGTAATTTAATTACCCTGATATTCTATATTACTGAATTCGAAAATAATAATATAATATAATTTGATAATAATATAATATAATATAGTTCTAATTTAATATAAGCTTGGACTCGGTAAATCTGACGGCTAGCCTTGCACAGCTACTCGTAAATTCTTTATAACGTAATAAAAACACGAGCAGTATATTTTCATTTTATTTTTTTCATTTCTACGTCTCTTTCCAATCAAAGAGTTTACTAAGGGACAGGACAGTTCCAACCATGAGCTGCACCCACACCCATAGAAAGGGCCGGATGATGAAGGATGGGGATCGCGGGCCGGGCCCACGAAAAACTTTTCAGGAGATGCTGGACCTGGGTCCTCCAGCTTGGCATGTCATCGCATTACTACTCGGCCATCCGGCCGTCCAATCTGGGTCTTCTAACAATCTTCCCTCTTATTGGAGGGGAAGAGCACTCAAGGCATATACCTTCCCCAAATGTTGTTTTAAATGATCTCAGACGATCGGGATGGGGCTGGAAATAAAAAAAACGTATTTATGTCCCTATTTAATGTGATAAATGAGGGCGGACAGCAGTAGGGTCGGACTAGGCGGTAGACAAGGTAGGCGACTACCTACGGCGGCAAAACCGCCTGAACTAGAGCGGAAAAAAATAAACACAATCCATAGGGGCGGCATTTTTTGGGTTTGCCTACAGCGGCAAAAACCGGATCTGGCAACAGCATTTACAAGGGCTGGATATTTACATCTATTCCTGTTGTAGCGATCCGCAGAATATGTAAAAGAGAAGAATCTCCAAGGCAGGTTCCGAATCGTCTCTACTATCTTCATGTTAGAAAATGCACTTCCACACAAATAAGCACAGATTACTAATATATACCTTCCCCAAATGTTGTTTTAAATGATCTCAGACGATCGGGATGGGGCTGGAAATCTGTTTCGTGTCTGATGCAATCTACATGTGCCCAGAAGAGAATGCGTGGTAAAGCTTTGGCTTACCACCCTGGAGGATCCGGGTTCAAATCCAGGTCCCACACCACCAGTTTTTCATGAGGGGTCCTGGCCCGGCCCGTTGAACCCCATCTTCAACCATCCGGTTGACCCCATCACGGGTGTTGGCCAGCCTGTGATGGGCTCTACAAGTGGCCGCCGCCAGATACAGTATATCCCATGAGGATATGGCGGCGTAATCTAATTAACC
>AYEL01079052.1:0-28366 GCA_000484575.1 Olivierus martensii
GGATATATTAATTTTCCCTCACCTAGGAAATTGCGCAGATCACCATTTTTATTTAAATTTTCAATTAATTTAGATTCTAACTCGTTAATATGTCAGAATTCACACTTTCAGTGTAGTGCCTGTGTACCAGATGACGTCATGCGCACAACGGCTTTATTTAGGACGACGGATGAGCACACCATTTTATTTACACCATGATTGCCTACGAAGGTTGGCGTAACGCGCTCAATTGCTTTGAGACGAAATAAATCGTCATCACGTAATCAAAATAACGCAATGATAATTGAGATTATGATGGTGTTATGTAATATTACCCAAAGTTGGTTAGTAGATCATTCTAAACTATTTATTAATAATTTGATATACCAATAATTTATTATGTATGTCACTAGATCACATGACTATGATGTAATAATTCAACTACTTTTTAATCTGTAAAAGTTGTTCTGTTTACAGATTATAAGTTTGTCTTAATACAGGTGATATAATTCTTTTATTAGCATTTTTATCTTTGTTTTCTAATATTAACTATATGGTAAAATATATTAATTTCAGTAGTTTTATACTAATTTTATGAATACTGTGTTTAGGTAAAACTATGCAGAGCTTTTTCTATATTGTATGGAATGAAATTATGTCAAGATTATATATAGCAATTGCTACTGCTGTAGCTGCTTTTGCTGTTTTTTGTAATCTACCTGCTACTTGGTTACTTCCTGCAGAAAAAGCAACTTTGAAATATTTGTCTGGTGCAACTCTCCAAAAGTTTGATGAGTCCAAAAAAACATTTAAAGTAAATGAATATTTATTTTTAATTATGTAATCTTTTATTTATTGTGAAAGGTTTGATATTTTATAGTTATGTTCATAGGCGTCAGAATTATGGGAAAAAAATGGGGCAGTTATTATGGTGGTTCGAAGACCTGGATGTGCTTTCTGCAGAGAGGTAAATGTTCATTTGGATATTTGAAATGATTTAGTTTTTAATATACAGTAATGATGAAATTTTTATTTAATTAAGGAAGCAGCTAAACTTTCTACTTTGCAACCAGAACTAAAAAAGGCAGATATACCCCTTTATGCTGTTGTGCATGAAGAGCTTGGAGTAAAAAAGTTTCAGCCATACTTCAAGGGAGAAATTTTCTTAGATGTAAATGTAAGTTCCAGAAACAAAATCAACACTAAATATGTTAAAACAAAAAAATCTAAATTATCTTTCATGCTTTCAGCATATATTTTATGGACCTAAGGAGAGAAGAACTTTGATATTAGGATTGCTGCGAATTTCTGTTTGGATTAATGCATACAATACTTGGAAGAATGGTTATAGTGGTAATTTTAAAGGCGATGGTTCACTTTTAGGAGGTATCTAAATTCAAAAAATTTTGATTATACTATTGTTAGAATCATCATTGTATGGACACTCCTTAATTCATGTAGATCTATACTTACATAGCAGTTTTCTGACTTTCTTGCACTTCTATTTGTAAGTTTATATTATTTTGTCTACATGTTTTGCAGCATTTTTAAAATTTTATCATTTATCATATTGTGCATGTTTTTTGTGTTTATTCTTAACAACCATTTTTATTGTTATGTCTTTGTGACACACTAGTTGGTTAAATTATCATATCTCTGGCTGATCTGACACACTAATACTATATATATAATTAGTCATATTTATTCCAATAGTAAATTATACACCTAGCCCTTGATTTGCACAGCACTCAATTTACATGGTTTCGCTTTTACACTGTTTTTAAATGAAAACAAAAAAATTTTTTTTGGGGTTTTATTTTGATTGTTTTGCATTATGCCATTTATAAATTAAAAGAGTATTATATTGTCACGTTTTGTGGGTTTACTATTTCATAAAGATTAATAAAAAGTGAATACTGCTATATTTCGTACAGTCCAATTTATTTACACACAACACAAAATAATCTTGTTTCACTATAACTAAATTCAATAAAAAAGTTCGATAATTATCTCATACAACACTAATTTATGTCTTTAATTCAGAATAACTCACAGTTCTTCTTAGTTCACTTTCGCTTTCAGAATTTATCGCTCACTATTAACTTTTACTCTCCAAGTCTCACAGTTCATCTAAACTTAACTCAGACTTGCAGCTCATTTATTTATATGGAATATTAATTTTTTTCTTGTACCGTATTCGGTGTTAATTAATGTTTATGTTTTCATTTTTTTTGTACCGTATTCAATGTTAATTAATGTTTATGTTTTCATTTTCAAGTACTGTATTTGATGTTAATTAATGTTTGTTTTCATTTTCACAAAAATAAAGTGAAAAAGTATAAGCATTAAATTGTGTCTAAAAATTAATGAACCAATCCTTTCCCTTTAATCGGTATCTCATTTTACACGGTTATAAAGAACATATACTCGACTTTACTTCTTATATCTCATTTTACACAGATATAAAGAACATATCTTCAACTTTTCATTATCTTCTTTAGATCGATTTAATCTTTCCCTTTAATCGGTATCTCATTTTACACGGTTATAAAGAACATATACTCGACTTTACTTCTTATATCTCATTTTACACAGATATAAAGAACATATCTTCAACTTTTCATTATCTTCTTTAGATCGATTTGCAGTTATAAAGAACATATCCTCGACTTTTCTTTATCTTCTTTAGATCGATTGGTTTACAATTTAACTGAACATATCCTTCTATTTTATATTAATTCTAGGTCTTGTTTTACACGGTTTTGGTTTGCACGATTTTTCCCGGAACGTAGCTACCGTGTAAATCAAGGGCTGAGTGTACTTGGAAAATTTTTAAAAATTATAAAAAAAGTTATTTCAATGAATTTCATGTTATGTTATTCTAACATACGAAAGCTGGAGATTTGCTTATATATGCATTTCATATCATTATATATATCATATATATATATGTGTGTGTTTTATCCTTAGATTCTAAAAATGTTTTTTTAATTAAACATTTTTAGAATCTCGAAATTCTCAAGAATTGTCAAAAGGGGATCTCAAATTTCAAGAAATAAATTAATTACTAATTCGGGAATTCCTGAATCTCGAGAAAACAAAACGTTTGGGGAAAACAATCCCTACCAGATAAAACCTAAGATGATAAAAATTATAAATATCAATGTGACACAAAAGAGAGTTGGAATTTGTCATATAGTGATTGTATAACTATACAAAAAGGATTATAGTTAAGCCTTTGCTGAAAGACAGGGCAACATAGAATCTAAAGTATTTTTGGAGTTCTGCATTGGAAAGCAAATGGCAGCAAGTTTTAAATAATAAGACTATATTTCAAAGACATAAGAGAATATTTTTGAATAAATTCAGGACTTAAGGAGAAAACATGAATTATTTAGAGAAGATAAAATCATTGTGATTTTTACTCTATGATATAACAATTCTGATTGCTACTTTAAATATTCTTGAATACACCTGGCTGAATTCCTTTTATTTATAACTTTTTATTTTTTCTGTCTGTATCTGCATGATTTCACATCTCCATTTCTTCTGCCTTGCATTAAGTCTCAGCTGATTAAATTTTAATTTTTGTCTTATAAATAATAATAAAATCATATTTAAATTTTTTTCTTCATTAATGCACCTTCATATTCTATCCTCTTGTTTTTGCCTCAGCAGTAGATTTGATACTCTATTCCTTTGTTGTCAGGCTGAGGTGCAAGAAAGATTCCTTTCTTGCACCTCATACCATTTATGTCATCATCATATCATTCTAATTACTCGAATCATTTGTTTTTACAAAATCCCCCTTTCTCACTCATTTCATCTGCATTTTTTGCTTTTTTCATTACTTCTCCTTATTCGATACGAAACAAGTTTCTTTCCCTACTGCTCATTTACTTGAAGATTTGGATATAAGGATATGAAGATATTTGTTTAGAGTAATATATTTGTTATTTTACAATGAAAAGATTATATTGATACAGTCCGATCCCATTAATACGTAGTTCAGCAATACATGAGTCTGCGGATTAACGGCTTTCTTAACACAGCATGGGAAGTTAAATTTTTATTTGAAAAGGTTCAGATAATTTGCCTTATTGATTTAAATTAGTTTTATTTAAAATTTTAGATATTTTAAATTATCAGAGAAACAAAACAACTAATACCCTCACTTGACAATTAACATTGAAGTTGCTGCGGAAGATTATTGGTGGGAAATAATCAGCTGATTATTCTGTTAGCTATTTGCTTATTTGCATAAGTTTATTGTTTAATTTCCTTTTGTTTTATTTAAAATATCCATAATGTTAGGATTATTTATAGTATAAACAACTAATTTGTAAATGAGAGGTGTAAATTTATGACTACAAACATACTTCTAAGGTTAATAACTTGAACTCAGGCAAGGGGATTTGTCCTATTGTGTAAAATAGGGATGAGGATTCAAAAATTACTTGTGTTTCAAAATGCTAATATAAATCTAATTTTGAAAAAATCATTGATTTATAATAAATAAAGAGAAATAACTTATCTGCTATTTTTAAAAGTATTTGATGCAAAATATTGACCAAAACAACTGTAAAATGCAACAATTTAGTGAAAATTAGTAACAAATATAGCATATGGATGGCATAATTATTCATATGAATATAAATTACAAAAACATTTATTTAAAAATTTAAATGATTTAGAATAGATGTATTTTGATTAAAAACTAATTTTTATTATGAAGAAGAAAAACTATTTTTGTCACTTTACTTTAAAAAATCAGAAGAATAATGACAATTATTTCATTTATCTGTGTAAAAATATATGGTAGTTCAATCATCAGGAGTGAGAAATCAATTGTTTATACAGTGCTGCCAATAAAAGCATCAAATTATAAACATAAATAGTCTTCATTAATTGTAAAAATTCTTTACCGCTATCAACTTGTTAATACTATTTGAAAGAAAATATCGCACATGTATTTCTAAAGTGACACAAGTCAAAAACTTGCATTTTTGTGTTGGCACCATTTTATAACTTGGGAAGCAATCCTCCATCATCTTTTGAAACCATTTTCCTAAAAAATGGTTTCAAAAGATTACAAATTTTGAA
Source organism: Olivierus martensii (assembly GCA_000484575.1). Lineage (NCBI taxonomy): Eukaryota > Metazoa > Arthropoda > Arachnida > Scorpiones > Buthidae > Olivierus > Olivierus martensii. The sequence goes on from AYEL01079052.1 coordinate 5,083, forward strand.
AAAACTATTAAAAAAATGGTTTCAAAAGATTACAAATTTTGTAAAAACTATTAGTTATATAATGGTTTTTAGTTAAGCTGATTTCGTAGTTTTTCCAATTTTCTCAAAACATTCGTTTTTGACTTGTGTCACTTTAGAAATACATGTGCAATATGATAAAGAATATTTTTATATATTCAAATTGTCTACCTGATGATGAAAAATTTTTGAAAAATATATTAAAATTATATATCCAAATTAGACCTAATAAATTTTTTTCTTTTGTAATTATCATGTTTAATCCAAAATTAAAAAACAGTATAATGATCCAAAAAAGTCCCAATTTTTCTTTATGATAAACTGAAAAGAAAAATTTTAATTTTAGTAAAAATGTAAATGCTGCATGTAATAGATCGGAAGAGCGTCGTGTAGGGAAAGAGTGTAGATCTCGGTGGTCGCCGTATCATTAAAAAAAAATGCTGCATGTAATTTCAAATAATATAAAATTTCAGTATTTATTCAAAAGAAAGAGGAAAAGTAATTATAGAATAGTAAATAGTAATAAGATTATGAACAGAATACAAAGAATTATACATTTAGATATAAAAATAAATATTTTTGTTGTTCAGAACAATGAGTATCCAAAAATTATATTTAAAAATAGAAAATAAAAAAATTAAACATTTAACATTGGATTTATTTTAATTTTTTTTTTAAAGATAGTATTATTAAAAATAGAAAATAAAAAAATTAAACATTTAACATTGGATTTATTTTAATTTTTTTTTAAAGATAGTAAAAAGTAATGTATAATTGACTAATTTTAGCCACAATTATAAATAATTCTTTGCATGTCAGAAATGAAAAAACTGATGGTAAAACAAGTTAGCTAATTAAGTAATTAAGTCTAATTAATATGCAAAAAATTAAAATTATCATGTCTCGCTTTAATTTTCATTGAAATCTTTTGAAATGTTTACAATTTATTATGTTTTTTGTTCTCTTTCTAGCATTGTAAATATTTTTTTGAATTTTATTTTTTCATAAATTTTCATTTATATGTGAGATTAATGAAAACAATTTTTTTTATATGAAAATTTAACTATACAACAAAATAATTGCTATCATTGGATAGCAGTCTTCTAAATAAAACAGGTCATAAACATTGTACCATATTTTCAGAAACATTGATAAAAAACCAATTAATACACAAGTTTTGATTAATTAGGGATAGTAAATTCATTATAATCAAAGATATTCAAACTTATTACCATTTGAACAGTGTGTAAATGTCCATTTCTCTCAAATCTTCTGTTTTTCCTTCTATATTTAAATTCATAATTGCATATTGTATATAAAATTTTTCATTCTGCAAAATTGTGATCATCATCTGATCACAATTTTGTTAAGATAACATGATTTATAAATGATAGTTTGTCTTATTATCATGCAAATTATGACAGAAAGATTCTTAGTGGTAAACATGTTAACTCCTTTTATCAAAAAAAAAAGCCAGAAAATTCAATTTAATTAACTACTCACAGAAGCAGCAGGAACTCAAGTACAGCTTCAACAACTTACTGTCAAATAGAAACAACTGTAATAGGAAGAATAATAATAATTATTTATTATGTTTTGTTAATAATTTCATAGGATATTCAAATTTTTTAATTGATATGGAATGTAACTTCCACATGATACATTAATTCAGTTGGAAATTCAGGTCCAATATATGTTGTTTTGATATAAGTCATGCTTTTTAGGAACATAATTATGACATATGGAGGACACCCTTATCTGTTTTTTTGATATTCCAAATATAAACACTCCTGCAAAAAACAATAAAATGATAATTAATAGTTTCTAAATATTTGCTCATTGCTTCATGGCATTCCAGTTGCGACTTTTTGCATCACTTCATGATGTAGGTAAACAAACTTAAATTTCTAATTATATTTACACAGAACATTTTAAACAAAATTCTTCATTGTAAAATATAAGCAGTCCTCAAATTACATAAATGGATTGTTCTGCCAAACCCTGTGTAAATCGAATCTACATATGTTGGGGTATACCTTATACAGTAAATGTTACAAAATCATAGTGATAAAAATAGTTATATTAAAGAATAAGCACATATATCACATGGTAATACAATTGCATACCTTCTTGGAGGATCTGAATTTAATTCACAGTCCAACACCTCCAGTTTTAAAGGAAGGTTTCAGGTATGAATTCAGTGCATTAATTAAAATTAACTCTATGCAAATACATATCTATGCATGTTGGGGATTGCCTATATTAATTATGTAGTTTAGGAATTTTATTTAAGCTGTTTAATTATTATTCAAAATTTAATAATTGTTCTAGCATGCAATTCTGTTATTATATTCTATGTATACTAATAAAAATAATTTTGAAATAATTTCATAAAAAGCTGTTGCTATCACTTAAAAATTAATTATATAATCAGAAAATAAAATATTAAATGATATTTAAATACAATAGAGCGTCGATTATCCAAATATCAATTAACTGAAACGTCGCTTATCCAAACGTAATTTTCAATTGTGATAAGCAATAGGTCTCCACCAATACTCCCACCCTACAATGTGTAGGGTGGGAGAATCTAAGTTTCTGTTATGCGCGTTGACTCTATGCAGAAACAATCGACAATTAGACTACTGTATATATATCTAATTAATATAATAATAATAATAATAATAATAATAATAATAGTCCTTGTTTTTGTCTGAATTTGTGTGAAAATCAAATAAAAAATGAACAGTTAAGAAATAATAATATTTTAATTGAATTAATTAAAAATTTTGTGTTAGCTACAATATTTTTTACAATTTTAGGTATTTTATAGCTCATTATATGAAAAATTTAATTTTTACTTAAAATTTCAAAAATAAAATCTCATCTCAAACCAGAATAACATTCAAACACAAACTAAACTGCTCTTAAAGGCGTCTAACTTAGTAAAGATTTAACTACAAGCACTAATAAGCAGTCCAAAGTTAATTTTCAGAAAAAATTTGTAATTTTTGAGGAACGTTTTTGACATAAAATAGCCCTCTTCAATTCTTATAACTAGATACAGTCTATAGAACAACCAACTGCTACAAAAAAATTAACTTTGGACTGCTTATTAGTGCTTGTCATTAAACCTTTACTAAGAATAACATTCATATATCTGTATGCCAAAGGTAAAGGGCACTATGTCCATTTTTTTCAATATTGGAATAATGCTATTAGTTTGATGTACTTTCATTATACTACACAGAGGTATAGGGTACTAAGTCCTATTTCAATAAATAACAGAGATATTCAAAGGTAAATGCACTATGTCCACAAACTTTTTTTTAATATATTTTAAATTTAAAAAGTAATAAACCTTAAAACCTACAATATTATAATTTAAAAGTCAATAGTCCAAAGAATAAATGTACAAAGGTTTATTGAAAAATATTCATTAACAAGCAAGCTGTAAATAAAGAGAGACAAAAAAACCTTTAAGCTGCTCTCCTGTAAAATTTCACTTTTATGACATGGTGCCCTTTACCTCCGGCATACAGATATTAGACTACAAAATTAATAAGAAGGGATTAAAAAAATCCAGATTCTACTAACAGGATCCATTCAAAACATTTGTAAACGAGTAATTTAAAAAATTTTCAATAACTGAAAAATTTAGGAGCTACCATCAAAATCGAGCATTTTCAACTAATAAACAAAAAACCCTACCTGCAATAGCAGGATTAAGTAAATCAGGAGTATTTCTTTCTAACTCTTATTGTTCTTTATTACTTTTTCATAATGTTTCTATATTTCAGTGGTCAGCAAATATAAAATTGACCATGATATGTGATGATGTCTTAGGCAGCAAATAAGTTTTTAATGTTACTTCTTTATAACACAGTATATGGTATATTTTAGTACTGTATAGGGCAGGAGTGACTAATGCATCGACAAACTTTAATATAGTCATTTTTAATGTTACTTCTTTGTAACACAGTATATGGTATATTTTAGTACTGTATAGGGCAGGAGTGACTAATGCATCGACTGTGGTCTACTAATTGACCAGCAAGCCGTGAGAGAGAGCCCTCAGTGGTCTGTCATATTTACTATATCAAAAATTGTTATTGCTATTTGAAATCACTGGCAGTCTACTTTATAGACTATACTATAGTCTATAAAGTAAACAAACTGCCAGTGATTTCTGAAACAAAAGTAGCTCTCAAACCTAAAAAGGTTGGCCACCATTCGTATAGGGCATACTCCAACATCTTATGTTTTGATTTACATAAGGTTTCACAGAACAATCCACTTATGTAAGTTGGGGATTCACTTTAATTAGCACAATAAAACTGCATTGATATCTAATTATTATGTAAATAATAAATATTGAGTATATTTTTGCATGTGCTTTAACATATAAACTATTTATCTCCAGTCTTCATCTCTTGCTATTGACATGGTGAATGTTTGATCTTGAAATAAGGGAATTTTAGAACAAAAAAAGCATTGCTACAAGTTGGACAGTAATAAAGGTCAAATGCTTACAAAAACATTTAGTATGCTTACTAAAACATTTATAAATGATTCAAATATCAACTAAAATTGTGAGGAGGTTAACTTTGACCTGTCCTATTTTTATTTTATTATGCACTCTATTATTTATCGTTATTTTCCTATGTGCTAACGTATTATATTTTAGTTTAAAAGTTAACTTAGTTCCACCACCTCTGTCGTAGTTGGCAATCATGTGATACGGAATCGGAACCGTCCTCCGGAAGAGCTATCCCGGATAATGACATCATCATCTAATCTAACTAATTTTACCACTGAACTGATATGTGAAAATAAGAATGATCCTTATCGGTGTTTTGTTTGATATATAAATTAACTGTAAAGATGATGACATGAATAAATTACTCTGTAAGCTAATAACTTTAAACTTGTTACGTATAAGTATGTAAATGAAGCTACACTGGACTGTACGTCACTCCGATATAAAAAGCCGACAAACTCAACGAAAAGATGAGGTGTTGATTCCAGATGTAAAATTGGCGAGTGACATTTGAGTTCTTGTAAAGATCGATTGTTTGAAATTTGTATCAGAGGTGGAGGTAGTAGAATTTAATAGTATTTAAGGTTCTTTTTTGTGAATAATTGAATTGTCGATATTTGAGTTAGATTAAACAAGTTTTATTGATTATTTGATTGTTGCTTTATTAGAGTTTCAATAAAGCATTTATTAACACTTTTGTACGTGTTTTAGAGTCTAAATTATAATTTTTCATTATTTAACTTGTTTTGAGAAATTCTTTAATTATTAGCGTCTAACTTGTTTTTGAAGATTTCTTCAATTTATTAGTGTAAGTTCTAATATTTTATTATTTAACTTGTTTAGATCGGAAGAGCGTCGTGTAGGGAAAGAGACTTGTTTGAGATTTTCTTCAATTTATTAGCATAAGTTTCTAAAACTTAAATTTTAGTTATAAGTTCCGATTTCCATTTTTGTTTCGTCAATTAGACGTTAGGTTATTGTTAGATTGTTTTGTAGTTAATTATATTTAAGTTAGAACTTAGAAAAAAGACCTGAGCTCAGGCAGAACTGTGGATTGCAGATTGCTAGAACTGTTAGGTTTAGTTATAAGTAATAGTATTGCATTCGTTCTACTCCACAACTTTGCAAAATACTGAATTTTCTATTAAAAAAAAATTTTTTTATAATTCAGTAGTACATCAATTATCCAACTATTGCTACTCAAAAATAAAAATAAAGTCATCTCTCTGTTCTGGAGTGTGGATTGATATTTAGTGTTCCAAATTTATTGGTCACTGATCTGTTCAAAGCTAGACTATGGTTCTGTGAGAGAATCCACTCAGCAGATGTTAGACCCCATTCATCATCAATCACTTTGTGCACTTGGGATTTTGCACATCATCTGTCCAGAATCTATATATAGTCATTTGAGCCTCCATTTCCCATCAGAAGGAAACCACTCTCTCTCTTCTATTACACAAAACCAAAGTCTCTTACAAAAAACTCAGCGTGCAGTGTTTGTGATCTGACGTTTCCTTCATTCTTTGCAGTTGACCTTTGTGCATTCCATCTTATGGTCTGAGAATGCAAGACATTCTGAGTGAGATTGGTATAGATATTTCTTCCATCTGTCAGTTCAAACATTTCTTTATTGCATCCTGGGACCTCCCCCCACATATCTATGGAGTTTAGTCTTCATTGCCATCCAAAGGATTCTACTCTGGATTGTGTGTTCAAACATCTCTGCTAATTGCCATCATCTTAACATGGATTTTGTTTCAATCCTTACGAATGGTTCCAAATTTGCTGATCATGTTGGATCTGCTATTGTCTGCAATGACAAAATTTATTCTGAGCAAATATCCCCATTGGCATCAATGTTTATTACAGAGATGCATGCTATATAGCGAACCCTGAGGCACATTAGGACAAAGGGTCACCATCAGAGCATTATTCCAATTCACTTAATGTACTTCAAGTTTTGATCTTGTGGAAATTTTCTCCTCAGTCCATCCTTTTGCAGATTCGAAAGCTGCTCTCCCTTTTGACAAAAAAGGGGATATATCATCCCCTTTTTGTCAAAAGGGGATGATATATCCCCTTTCAATTTTGTCCATCAGTTTTGTTGGGTTCTGGGACATGTTGGCATTAAGGGGAATGAACTGGCCGACACAGGTTTTTCAGAGTCCCATTTACTGATTTTAAACCTGTTATCAAAGAAAAGCTAAGGTAGTTTTGACAGTATATGTGAGATGAATTAAATTTACAGGAAGCTGCACAAGATCAAACCTATAGTTGAGCCATGAGATTCTAGTAATTGTAAGAACAGAAGAAAAGAAGTTATCCTTGCAAGGCCTCATATTGTACATAGCTGGCTCACTCTTCAATTTGTTATAATGTGTGAAAACCAGCCTGCTTGTGATCACTGTCATTGTGCCTTTACAATTAAGCACATTTTAACTGAATATCCATATTTTGTCATTTTATTTTATACCCAAGTTTATTTTACCTGTTGTTTGTTTATTTTTTGTTATTATTTTAAAATTGTAATTAATGTCTGGCACAGTTTGGCCCATGAGACCCTTGCACAAATAAACCTAAATAACCAATCAACCTTTGTTTTCTTAAATTCACGTGCATTCCAGCTGCTGATATCTGAGAAATTTTGGATCTTCTGTTTAAAATTCTTATGCATTATTAGCTAGTATTACTATATTCTTATATTGTCAATAAAATGCAAGTGATTTAAATCTTTTTTATTATACAGATTGGAGTGTTCCCAATCCAAAATGTTTGGGACTGGGAATGTTTCAAATTTTTTTGGATCTTTCTAGATTTTGGAATACAGTGGATGATCGGTGAACGAACAAAACAGATAACGAACACTTTCGTGAAAGCTTTTTATGATTGAATAGCAAACACAAATTCAGATAACGAACACTTCACAGAACAAACTGTGGAATCCGCAGACTGATGGAATGACAGGTCTGCCGGATGGCCGCGTGGTAAAGCTGTGGCTTCCATCCTGAAGGGTCCAGATCACACTCCTCCAATTTTTTAGGAGGGGTCCGTGCCCAGCTCATTGAACTTCATCCTTCAACCATCTGGTTGACCCCATCATGGGTGTTGGCCAGCCTGTGTTGGCTCTACAAGTGGCCGCCGCCAGATACAGTATATCCCATGAGGATAGGGGCTATAAGTGGCCGCCTCCAGATATAGAATATCCCATGAGGATATGGCCTATAAGTAGCCGCCGCCAGATACAGAATATCCCATGAGGATATGGCGGCTTTCACAAGTGGCCGCCGTCAGATACAGTATATCCCAAGAGGATATGGCGGGAGTATCTGCCACCAAATAAAAATATCTCACAAGGATATGGTGGCTTAATTAACCTAATGGAATGACAGATTTAGGCCGTGCACGTTCATGGAGATATGGGTAAGGATGGGAGAATAGTAGTTTTTCCCGATTAAAATGAACTCAGAGACAACTTAAAATAAATCAAAGTTTTATTAAAAAAAGTAAGAAAGAATTTTTAAAACATTTTGGTCTTAGAATGCATCCATACCAGAATGAAGTCAATAGGCTTTGGATCTCTACAACCACAATGCTATTAATCACTTCTGAAAAATCCTGAAGAAGAGAGAAAAGCGCGATGCTATTAATCACTTCCGAAAAATCCTGAAGGAGAGAGAAAAGCATGACATTGGACTGATTCTTTAATGGAAAATAAACATAGATTAAAATGCAAGGCTATGTATGCATATATTATGGTTATTACATTCAAATAAACATAGTAAAAAATTATATAATTTTTTATTTATTTTTTGGGATCTCCAGAATTAATTAATCAAATTTCCATAAAAACTTATGGTAAATCGATAATTGGTTAACGAACAATTCGAATAACGAACATTATCTTAGTACGGATCAGACCTGGGGCATTATTTAAATAAATTTTTATTTGAATACTTTTTCAAATAATTTTTTATCTTATTTAAAAATTGTTTATCCGAATTACCCTTGGTCCCAATTATTTTGGATAATCAACGCTCTACTGTAAATGATTATTATGTTATAATCAGAAATAACATACATGCACATCATAAATTCTGATCCCATTATCACAAGTATGAAGTGATTATTGTACATTATAATTTTTCTTTATAATACAAATATCAAATTATTTTATCATTAATTATAAAGAGACAGAATTTTCTAATTGGGATATCACCTTAATTTGCATATTAAATATTCAGATAAAAAATTGGATGGACTATGTTATATTACAAACAAGAAAACATATCTGAAAATATGACAAAATTAAAACATAAAATAAATTTTGATATAATATGCAATTTAAAAGCTATCAAAATTAGAATATCTTATTTCATGATTTTCTTGCCCTTCTCATTGACACATCATCTGCAAATGACCTTGATCAGAGATGGTCAAGGTCATTGGCAGTTGATATCCTTAGTCATGACATTCACTCCTTTGTTTACAAATAAATCAGGAATTACATTTGTTTTGACATGGGGAAAAGATTTATGAAGTTATGAAAGATGATACTCTTATTGTTTACATAATTTTGATTTTTAATTAATTTGATAAGAAGGCATCAAATTAATTAAAAATCAATAATTAATTGTGGAATAATGATATATTTTAGTTAGAAAGAAGACAGTTGACAGAAAAGAAGATTTTATACATTTGGAAGATTTTTATTAACAACAAATTGCAAACTTTCAGTTCTACAATTCATGAATTATAGCATATCTGCAGATAAATACATTAACATTTATAGATTAAAATAGATTTAAAAATATAAACAATATTTATTATTTACATAGCAATTAAATATTATTAAATTTTTTGTGTGAATTAAATTATTTGATAAAAAATTAGATCAAAAGCTTACAAAACAAATAAATGATTCTAATATTCATTACGAGTATCCAGCTGAGTACAGCTGCTGGATGTTTATGTTAAACATTCTTCTTGTTTTATTGGTTAAATATTAGTGAAGAAGACAAAATAAGGGATAAGAAAAAATAAAGGAATATTAATTAAGGAAATGGCTGAAGTTGCAATTTAATAGAACACAGACAAGTGTACAAAAAAAATTTCTTTAAGCAAAATAAAAAGCCAGAGTTAATGAAAATAAAAATGTTTTCTTAGAATGCTTAAACTTTTTTAATAACAATGAAGAGTAATCTTTTTATAAAAAGTAAATTATTCATAATTTAAATTCTTTTGTTGAGTTAAAAATTGAAATCTATATACAGCATCCCAGAAAACATGGTAATAAGAAACTGTCTGAAATTTTCAGGATCTTTCTAAAAATGACAAAAAGATTACAATTTACTCTAAATATTCAAATTTTTAATCAGGTAATAAATTAATGACCCTGATTTAAATTAAATTGCTGGAAGTGAGACTTCAAAATTGTTAATTTTCATGGAAATTGTTTCAGCATAAATTTGACATTCTGTTTCTTTTCTGTCAAAAATGACTGTTCTGACTTACCAAAGTGAATATAAAAATTTTATGATTGAAATATTTTAATTATAGAAATTTTAGATAACTTTTAAGATATTCATTAAGCAAAAATAAATTATAATTAATGCATTTCATTGGAAAAAATCTAAAACTCATCTATGAATATTTTTTTAGATACAATATTACTACTGGTAAATATCCATTTGAGGGAGATACCATATATAAATTATTTGAAAATATTGGAAAAGAAGAAATTACCATTCCTGAAGACTTGGATCATCCTTTACAAGACTTGCTTATAGGTATATATATATGTGTGTGTATGTGTATGTGTTGCTGTAAAAATTCAAAGATTGATAAATCTTAGAATTTACCAGTAAATCCTAACATTTACTGGTCTTAGGAGGCAATAAAAATGCAAATTATTTAATAAAACATTTAAGCCTTTTATAAAGAGATGTTGGTAATTGTTAAAATTTCTTTACATAAATAAATCATTCTTTAATCATAAACTATTGATTTTATTAGCTTTTACTTCAGGTAAAAGTTAGAACAAGGAATCTGTTCTCCCATCTGACTGTTTTGCAGCTTCAAATATATTTTTGAGTCACATACTTTGTTTATGTTAGTGTTGCCAATTTAGAATTTTTCTCACTAAATCTAACTCCTTTTTTAGTGTGAAAATTCCACACACAATACAGTCATATTATTTTAGTGTTTTTTGGTAATTTTTATATAATTTTTTTAGTGCTTTTTACCTATTTAGTTTGTCTCAAAAAAAACAAACAAATAAATTTTAGGTCCAGTGATATAATTGTTGGTATCATTTACTAAAAACAAAAATAATTATTTATTTATCTTTTGAATACTGTTCAGATATCAATAGTTAGAGAACTTCTTAATAAATGTATGTTTAATAATGTTTTACAAAATTGCTAAAGTTGGAGTTAAATTTTATTTATTTTAGAATTTTTCAATACTATATTATTTAATCCAAAATTAAATCAACAAACTTTAACAGGTTAAATCAATGATTTTCTTGCTTATTTTCTCTACTGATTGTGTCAGATATATCAAATTTACTCTGTATACCATCGATGTTAAGACAAAATCAAGTTCTGATTTCACTAGAGGATCCAGTATCAAATCTGATATTTGACATATACCGATAGTAAATACATTACAAATACTTATATTATCTTTTTTAAAATATTTTTCACCTTTATAGGACTATTTATCTTAATAAAACAATGAACACACATATTATTCTAGATATACAGAGTGGGCCATAAGTTTCCATACATAGGAAAAATAAACATTTTTTAATGAAAACTATTTTTTTTTTTTTTTTCATAAAAATATATATAAGTATTTGTAATGTATTTACTATCTTTTTTAAAATATTTTTCACCTTTATAGGACTATTTATCTTAATAAAACAATGAACACACATATTATTCTAGATATACAGAGTGGGCCATAAGTTTCCATACATAGGAAAAATAAACATTTTTTAATGAAAACTATTTTTTTTTTTTTTTTCATAAAAATATGGTTTAAAATTAATTGAAACTGGTCCATCCATTAATCATGTTCATTTCATGTTTGTAAAAACCATATGTATGGAAATTTATGGTCCACTCTATATAAATTTCTAATATGCTTTTTATCCATATATATATTTAAACAATGACTATATTTTGTTGTTCTGTTGGAATATGCTAAATCTAAATAATGTAATGATTTAAATATGTAAATTATTAAGTGTCTATTATTTTATTAAAACAATTATAAATAATGAATTTTTAATAAATATAATTAAAACAATCAATATTAACTTTCAGAAAATTGAATTTATTTTTGTCAATAATTTACAGAATGAAGATTTTTGAGAATTATATAAATTTAAGACAATATTTGATGAAAATTTTATTATTTTTAACTAATAAATAAAATTACAGTGATTGGAAAGTTTATTCCTTGTTAGACTTAAATTTGAAAATTGTTTGGCATTTAGTGGCTCTGAAATTCAGTCAAATGGCATATAATAAACTAAATATCTATTGCATTACAATATATACAATTACAGTGGTCCCCGGTTATAATGTGGGTTTGCGAGTTGGTGATCCGACCTGTGTTATAAGACAACTGCACTATAACCGACGACTTGTCTTATTTTTAATTTAGTGATTCTAAATTAGAGAATAAGAGAAAGCTGTACAATTTATCCAAGAAGGTTTGTAATCTTCCTTTTTCTGCAATCCATCCTCGTATTGTGACGGATGGACATCGATTATTCAACATATTATATTTTTCTCAGAATATCTTTCAAACAAATAAGGAACAGGAAAGACCCATGGTGTATCTGAATCTGCGGTTTAAATGAAAGTGTTATATTCTGGGAGCACTGTATATTTATATTAATGCTTTTGAAATGTTTTAACATCAATAGATAAAATGATGGTGACTTTTTGATATCCAGAAGCAATTAAAAATTTTTATATAAGAAAATGAGTTATTGATTTATGAATTTTCACTTAACAAACAGTTTTTAAAGTCCCAATAACTTTCATAAACTGAGGGCTGGCTGTACCTATATTTTTATAATGTGTACTTAGAGATTCATCTAATATTTGCTTTATTGATAAAAATATATAAATAGAAACTTTAATTGTTTTAGGTATGTTGCAGAAGGAACCTCAGCACAGGTTTTCTCTCCAACAAATCAGACAGCATGAGTAAGTAAAAATACAGTTAAATTCCATTTTTATAGCTCATTTTAATGCTAAACAATTGTAACTATAAATGAAAGCTATGTCTAATTTACAGAAATAATTTCTCTTTAAACAGTTGGGTCAAGAAAAAGCATCCAAGATTATTTGAATGTGTAAATATTCCGATTCGTCCTGATGGTGATGAATTAAGAAGTATGACAGTTATTCCTTACCTGCAGGATTTACATTGGGGAACAGACTCTGGAGAAGGCGAGAGTGAAGAATACATTACTGAACATGATCTACAAGGTAATATAGTCATGATCTACAAATCAGAAGCATTTACAAGGATATAAAAAGTTATTAATTTTGTTAAGTTATGATGATAAATTTATATAGAAGTTTTCTTTTAATTAATTCTGTTTGGAAACTTTTTATTCTTTTATGTTTGTTTTGTTGTATTTACTAATTTTCTAGTCAAAATTGGAATTATGTGCTAGTTTTTGATTTTTGAGAATATTTGAATAGATAAAGTTATAAGAATGTTTAAGATTTATTTTGATGAAAGAAATTGCCATATTTATTTTTTTAATGATGTTTTGCTGCTTATTAACAATTTTGTATTCCATCAAATCTCATTTTTAGTTTTTTAGATTTTTCTTTCTAATCTCTGATGCTTCTTAGAATTGTATTGATAAAAAACTGACAGTTATTATATACATCTTTTAAAAAAATTTTCAAATGTTAAATCAAAAATAATTTTTATATTAAATGTTGTCTTAAAAATTTTTTAATTAAAAATATTGGATTATTTTAATAAATTTTAAGAGTATATGTGCTTTCATAAATTTTAATGTACAGTGTATTCTCAGTTTTCCAGGCTAATGAAAGAAGCATGGATAATTGAAAAACATGAATAATCAGATTTTTTTTATTTTATTGCATATTACATGCTTGTTTTATATATGTATACAGGTGCACCTTTACTTATGTTTTAATAAGCCCATCTTAAGTTGAAAAAATCATAAAGAAGAAAATAAGTGACAGTGATAGTAATTTTAGTAATAATAATAGCTAATTGGAAGACCAGATTCTCCAAGTGGTAAAATTATTTGGATTTGATCCTATGTCTTCCAAGGAAATAAAATCATCTAGAATTGAATCTACTCTAAGTTGATAAAATCATCTGGAATTGAGATTGGATTCTCAAGATGGTAAATGATTGCTTTACCATGTAGCTATTGCCTGATTGTAAATTTTTAGTAAAATAGAAAAGTATTTCTAGCCAGTGTGCTATGAAAATAGCCAAGTTTCAAATATCTTTAGGATAGTTATAAGATTGCTTTTTTTTTTTCATTTAGAGAGATAGTGGGTGTATTCAGTGCCCTTCAAACAATGAAAAAAGAAGTGAAAAGAATATAGAAAAGCATGAGGAAAGAGAGAAAAGGATCCTGCCAGAAGTCACTAATAGGAAAGTGAGGGCACTCTTTAGTTATTTCTTACAACACGAGGTGAGACAGTAAGTGAATTCTATCCCTATCATGGAGTGTAAGCTCAATGATCATAAGTAGAGGAGCACCTGTATATAAGTTATTCTAACTACATACATATAGGTATATCTTGCATTATGGCATTTCACTAATATGGATTTTTCAACCTGAAAAACTTGAGATGAGAGATCTGGAATTGAACTCTGATCCTCCAAATCCAATCCTCCAAAGTGGTAAGCAAATGCTTTACCATATGGCCAATTGACTGAGCTTTTTAAGCCTAGCACTATTGATACTTAATAATGATAGTGTGAATATGTTTCGATGCAAACTAGCAAATGAAAAAGGCTGTGATTTACTTTACAGCAAAGGTCTGAAAGGTAACTGCCATAATTGTGAGGTTCCACAATTGTCACGTATTGTGAGGTTGTAAATTATAAAAAATTAACAATATACAGTGATACCTCGGATCACGAACAACTCGGTCTACGAACAACATTTGCGAACAAATTTTGCTTCGCTTCACGAACGATGCTTCGGTTCACGAACATGCACGAAGCGCATGACTCTCGGCGCACAAAACCCAGCGCACAGCCTCGTCCTCAATAGCAACCCGGTTTGCCCAGCTCACGTGGATACAGTAGAGTCCCAACAAGTATTGATGTGCACAAAGCGCATGACTCTCGGCGCACAAAACCCAGCGCACAGCCTCGTCCCCAATAGCAACCCGGTTTGCCCAGCTCACGTGGATACAGTAGAGTCCCAACAAGTATTGATATTTTAGTTTTTCTGTATTTAATTAAATTTATCCCTTATTATGGCTCCCCAAAAAAGTTAAAAGTGTTAGTGAGGTGGTGTTAATAATCCTAAACATATTACTATTGATACAAAATAGAAATTATAGCTAAACATGAAAATGGTGTTCATGTTTCGGATCTCGCCAATTTCAAATAACGTATTTATTTAAATAATATTTTATTTGCAAACAAATTATTTGACAAATAATTTATCTTGGAAATTATTTCAAATAAATTATTTGAAAGACAGATTATCTTCAAATAAAATTTGCCGGGTCTGGTACATGCACCATTTCACAGCACAAACAGTTAGGGCCGATTGTTTAAATGCGCTCTAGACCTCGGCCACAATCTGAACCATGGTTTTATAAAATTTGCATTGCTTAAACGAAGCGTCTTAGCAGACGCAATTCAGACAAGGTCTAGAAAACCAGTTTCTAAAGTATATATCTAGACTAGCCACTAGCCAGGTTTAGAATCTAGACCACATCTTCTTATGCATGCGTTAAATTTTCATAGTTTGTAGAATCCTCCATATTTAATTTGAATTATTATTGAGTGAAATATAATTTAAAGAATATTTTAAATGTTTTAAGTGCAATTTAAAACATTCTTCATTTCGAACGTCTGCCATATTACTGACATCATCGATAGAGTTCAAGATACTGATTGGCTGAAAATTTTCAAATGACGGGTGCGTAGGAACTGTAGTAACAGCCAATGTTTAGCTGCTGACTGGTATAGTCAACGTCTTTGCAATACTTATAAAACCACAATTTATCTGAACGCCGTCTAGACCCAGTTTTTGCTATAAACCGTGGACTATAGAAATTCTGTTTAAACAATCGGCCATAAGTCTCATAGTCTTATCCCAAAGGGCTTTCTGCTGTGAAAGTGAAGTTAGATTTCAGATTTGGGATGTTCAACCTTTAACTTTTTCATTCATTCAATACTTTTAAAAAGCAACAAACTGTATATAATTGTAAACAGTCATTTTTCTATTTTCATTTTAATTAATAATAGTAAACTTAAGGAAAGAAAATGGTTTTTCAATTATGAAATTTTTTACTTTAATTTTCTAATGTCATTTGTTAAATATTCAAGCTTATTAACCCAAATTGTAATATTTTAAAATTTTAATTGCAGATTAGTTAAGAATTTATTTGAAATGGCTAGACAGCAAAAACCTAGCATTATCTTTATTGATGAAATTGACTCATTATGTAGTTCTCGATCAGACAATGAATCAGAATCTGCTCGGAGAATAAAAACGGAATTCTTGGTTCAAATGCAAGGTATGAATTTTTAATATATTTTATTAGTACAGTGGATTCTTGTCAACATGCCTCAATTAATGTCATTTTACTGTTAAATTGCCAGCAAAAACTAAATTAATTAATTAAAAATTAAAAATTTTAAGGCAGCAAAATGGAATAAATCCCTATTTTCTTATGTTTTCCTTCATAATAAAAAGAAAACAAAGTGAAAACTTATAGTGCAGTATTTATAGAAAACAAGATAACTATATTTTATATGACCACTAACTCAAATATATAATAGTGCCTATGAACAATATATTAATTAAATTATACAAAATCCAAGATATTCAGTTGAATTGGCTTGATAGAAATGCTTTGGCTTTCCAATCAGAACTGGGATTGGATTAAGAACCTACCCCCTTGTAAAAATTTATATTAGAGGGTCTGTGCTGGGTTCCTTCATATAAATCTGGCCACATGTGTTAAACTTGTGAATTTTAAGCTATCTTTTATTAGAAAATAATTTTCTTTAAAACATAATATATCGCTATTATGTAACATTTCACAATTAAATCATACTTTTGATATATTTCATTCCATTATTGAATGATACAATAATGATTAGATTACAAAAATCACTTCTAGTACCAGAAAAAAATATTCTAAGAACATAACCATGACTTATAACACTAAACCAACAGGGTTTCAATTATAGTTGTGATTTTCAGAAATGTAACCTTAGCATTAAACAAGGATCTACTGTATTTAATTTAAAGGATCTAATATTTAACTTTCCTTATTTTTAATACAAATTAGGTGTTGGATCAGATAATGAAAATATTCTTGTTCTTGGAGCTACTAATATACCATGGGTCCTTGATGCTGCTATTCGCAGAAGGTAAATTCTGTTTTTTAACTTTTTATTTTAAAAAGAAACAATACTTATGTAATTTTAAAGAATTTATATAAAAATGATTGAATTAGAAAAATAAAATATATAAACTTCTTAGATTTCAGATTAATTCTATTATCTTTAATTGTATGTCACACCAAAGGGCATTGAAGTTAAAAAAAAAAATAAAATATTGAAATTCTGATAGAATCATAAATTTCTAAATTTATAAATAACATTGAAATTCTGATAGAATCATAAATTTATAAATAAAAATAAATCTTATTTATTATATATCACTATTCAACTCAACTAATGACATATGCAAATGAAATATTAATATTTATTGAAAAAATAATTAAATTGACTCGATTCAATATTTTAATAAATGAGAAACATTTATAGCTGAGTTTCTGATCTAATTGTTTACCTTAAATTTATATATCTCTATATAGCAATCAATTCTTTACATTTTACTGGCATGTGATGTTTTATCTATAAAATAAAACCATCAATCACAAAATTCATACAATGTTTTTAGATTTATTATTATACTCTATATATATTCTTCTCATTATTTAAATTGCAGTTTTATCAATTACAATTTAAATAATGAGAGAAAATCAAAATTTTATTAACATGAATATTTCTAAATGTAAACGTTAATGATTTTCTTATTATTAAAAATTTTATAATTAGGTTTAAATCATTAACTGTTAATACAATCAGATTGTTAGTATTCATCCACATAAATTATAATCTAAATGCAAATTTTAGGAATATGAATGCTTTCAGTTATAAATAACAACCTGATAAAAATCTGCTGTCTATATTATAATGCTTACAATATTATTAAGTATTACTATATTAAACATTTATCAATCTTGATTAATTTCATGTTTCACTTAAAATTTCAAAAAAAAAGGAAAAAATTCATCTCATCCCAAAACTGAAATAAGATTAATAAAATAGAATAGAAAGCAGAACGATAAGATTGAACAAAAAATAATCCAAATTCTACCAATACAATCCATTCAAATTATCTATCATAAAAATGTAATTTAAAGAAAAATTTTGTCATTCAAAAAATTTAGGACCCCTAATTGGAGGCCAACATTTTCACTCAATAAATGCAAAAAACCAATCTGCAATAGCTCACTGGATAAATCAGGGATTGAATTTTTTTTAAATGTTTTTTTTATCATATTTTATTCCACTTCTGTAACATGTATACATATCAGCAGACCTCAACAGGTTAACTGGTTCAGTGCCATTGATGTAAGTTGGCCGGATGGCCGCGTGGTAAAGCTACGGCTTACCACCCTGGAGGATCCGGGTTCAAATCCGGGTCCCACACCTCCAGTTTTTCAGGAGGGGTCCGGGCCCGGCTCGTTGAACCCCATCCTTCAGCCATCCGGTTGGCCCCGTCATGGGTGTTGGCCAGCCTGTGATGGGCTCTATAAGTGGCCGCCGCCAGATAGTGAATATCCCATGAGGATATGGCGGCTTAACCGAATTAACCTAGCCATTGATGTAAATAGACGTCATGCGCAAACAACAATTGTGCGGCAACTACAGGACATTGCCATGATAACACACCAAGATTCTGGAACATTTTTAATAAATTAATTTCTGCTTATTTATAAATGATTTTTGAAATTTGATTTATGCATATTTTATACTCTTATTACTTACTTTCAAATATCGATGGATAAAAATTTTGCTTGTTGTTTTGCTTATTTAGTTTTTCCTTTTTTATTTGGTCTATTGGAAGTGTTTTAATCAACATAATTTCAATCTAAATTCTTATAAAATGATTTATTTTATTTGAAAATAGTTTTTAGTTGCCGATTTTTTGCCGAAAAGTACTTTTTCGGCGGTCTATAGACATCATGTCATGCCGAAAAAAATCTGCGCCCCTTGCATATATAGACGTCAAGGATGTGGAACTTTTTTATAAATTAATTTTTGCTTATCTATAAATAATAAATAAAATTTAATTTCTTTATATTTTAGTGTGTTGTTATTACCAGGGCTTGACAAATTTCAAAAAGTTGAGTAGACAATTGGCTACCACTGCAAATTTCATGGTAGCCAACTCAAAAGTGAGACTTGCACGTCGGTAAAACTAGGTAAAGTATATCGTTATAATCAATTTGAAACTTTTTGGGCCTATTAATGGTAACAACATAATTTTATCGTAAAAATATCAAAATAACATTGGAAATTTTAGAATATAATTTTACAGCATTTCGACTATCTACAAAAGCATTATTCAAATAGTGAGTTAAAAGATAGAAAATTAAAAATAAAACCAAAGGAAATTTTGTAGAAGTTGATGGAAACATAAATTTAGTAAGCATATAATGATTATACATATATATTAAGATATTTATATCTATGAATTTCAAACAGAAAAAATAAACAAGTTTCTTTGAAATAAAAAGGGAAGTTAATGGATTGAGATATATAAATTTCATTAATGAATTTTATATTAAGATTTTTGCAATTTATAAAACAAGGGTAGCCAAGCTTGATGTCACTACAAGCCATATAGGAGAATCTCAAATACTTGAGAGCTGCAATTAGTTTTTTTCTGAGTTAGTGAGAGCTGCATCAATTTTATTGGGTAATCTTAACAATGGTTTCAAAATTTGTTTATTATATAATTCACATGCATTTATTTCGTATAGATGCATACTACTTTTTACAATAAATAAACAAATTATAAATTTATTATTTTTAAAGTTAAGTAGGTATTTTTTTTTACCCCATATTAACTATTGACTTTCATGGTATGGAGCCACATTGAAGGTAAAGGTGCATTCTCACGAGTCAAGTTTAGTTGACCGATTATAGTTGATCAATAAAAGTTGAATGAAACTGTAGTAAGAACCTTTGTTTCAATAGAGTTGATCAACTTTTTAGTGCATCAAGAAAAGTTTGACTCGGTTAAACTCTTCAAGTGATGATTCATCCACCATTTACTTTCAAATTGAAACTTGTCTTGAAACGTGTGAACTGCAATTGACTGTCAAGTTCGCTTTCAACTGGTCACGCCGTGCGTGCTTGTGTTTAGTTTGATATAAAATAGTTTTAGAAAAATGAGCCGCAAGTGGTCTGAAAGTGTGATGCTAAAATTTTTAGAACTTTATCATAAGCGTGATTGTCTTTGGAACCACCGACTAGATAAATATAAAAATAAAGATGCTAGAGAAAATGTTTTGTGTTCTTGCTCATGTTAAATAAAATTGTTTTTAGTTCTTCTTTTAACAAAAATGTTAGTATCTGCACAATTTCATTCACAATTGCTTTTGACGCCATTTTAAAACTGAAACTGTTGATCTGTTTCTCTTGAAATGTGTGAACAAAAAGTGATTCAAGTCGTATTCAATTTTTGTTGATCAGCTATAATCGGTCTAAACTTGACTCGTGAGAACGCGCCTTAACAAAGCCACATGTAGCTTGTGATTTGCAATTTGGCCACCATGGTTATATAATTATGAAAATTTCTCCATTTTATAATTAAATATCATAATTTATTTATCTACTATTATATTATTATATTTATATATTATTTAATTATTATATGTAATTAATAAATATATTTAGAATTTTATTTGTATTTCAGATTATCCAGATTTAGATCCAAATACTATTTCTCCAAGCAGCAGATACAGTCATATGCAGCAAGTTATGGAACGTCTTAATTTTTTAAGGTGGAATGGAATATCAATTGTCTGAAATATTTTTAGTCATTTTTTATAAAAAATATTATTTTGTCTTATCTTTTAGTTTCTGAATTTGACTAAATAACTGTTCATAAAATACAAAAGGATTGCAACTTATGATGGGGCTAGATTCAGAATTATTAGTTGTAATTCAAATCATCATAATTTTGAACAGTTCCTCAAAAACACAATACTATTAATGAAAATTAAGTTCCATAGCCATAAAAATTTAGAATTTTCAATAAATTTTTTAAAATAAATACAATATAAAAAATTGTTTAGTGTTTATAATAAGGAAAGCTTACATTTCATCTCTGCAATAGTTTATAGTGGTAAACTAAAGAAAGTATTAGAGGAAAAAATTGGAATTTATATAGATACATATTATCTATATACTTATAAAATACAGATTATGTATGTATGGATGTATGAAACTTTTTTATTGGAAGACGAAATCCGACAGCCAATAAGAGAGAGTTTGGAGAAAACATGGCGGTCTAGATCGAAATGTAAGCAGATCGATTCGTTTAGGCGCTCGGCTATCATAATAAAAACATTAAACAATATTGTGATAAATTTAAAGCATACATAGACTAAATTTGTCCTAAAGGTTCAGATTTTAAATATAATTAGGACTACAGGCTTCTTTACAATATCGGAGTCCCTAGAATCAGCTGTTTGCATTAGCTGGTGGCCAAAATGGAAATTCTGGTAGCAATTGGCTACTTGGCTACCGGGTTTGTCGAGCTCTGTATTACTATCGAATAGCAATTGATAAGAAGTTTTGCTTGTGTTTTATTTATTTATTTTTCCTTTTTATTTGTTATATTGAAAGTATTCTGAACCTACATAAATTCAATCTAAATTCTTGTAAAATGTTTTATTATATTCTAAAAATATTTGTTTTTGTTGAACTGTCTTGCTTTTAGTGTCAAGTTGTAAAATCCATATGTGTACTAATTGATTTTACAGCACCATCCTCCCCTACTTCCTGTTTCTTCCTCACCCTCTCCTTTCTTTTTTTTATAAAATGGACTATCCCAATGAGAATTACCTTATATTCTTTTTTTATATAAAAATAATAAAAGTCTAAATATTTTATTTTTAGATTTGAAAAAAGAATTTATATTTCATTACCAGAAGAAATGGCTAGAGTACAAATTTTTAAATTACATGTTGGTAATACACCAACTACTTTAAGTGAAGATGACTATAAAATTTTAGCAAAGAAAACAGATGGGTAAGAATTTTTATTCATAAATATTTTATTATTTCAAAATATAAAAGTAAATTCAACAAATTAGAGCACTTATTAGCAGTTTTACCTTATAAATGCTTTTAAATTTATCGTAACGTTTTTGGATTACTCCATCTTCAGCGATATTCGATCGGCTACAGAATGCATTTAAGTTTTATTTTTCGTTATAATCTTCGTAATTGCGCGTTCAAAAAATATAATTCAAATTTCTTCTAAGTATTTTGTAGTGCATATAACCACGCAGATGGAACCCTTTCTGTTAGCTTTTCATTAATAATAATATCTTTCTTGCTGTTTATTATTAATAAAACACAGGTGTACACTTGAATTTATAGAGAGGAATACAGTTTGACCTCAACTTACAATGGAGTTATGTTTTGATAACCTTATCCTAAATTCAAAATGACCTATAATGGTAATATATTTACTAGTAATAACAGACAATAGAATACTGAATCTTTTAAGATTGTTTAATCCTCAAGATTTGAATCTGGACTCCAAGATGTAAAATCATTCAGATTGAACTTAGATCCCAAGTTAGTAAGCAATTGCTTTACTACATTTTTAATAAAACCAAAAAGTATTTCTAGCCATATATATTGGGTTGTTCAGAAAGTAATTTTGTTTTTTCCCACGAGTGGCATTAGTTGTATTTTTACCTGCCAGTTTCATTCTAAGCTATATTGTCATTAGAAATTTTGATAGCTGACATTTCAAGGTTTATTTATAAAACAAAACTTTTTTGATTCTGTGCAATTATTATTATTATTATTATTATTATTATGTTATAGTACATCAATGTGGGCATGGAATATTTCCGGGTCAAAGTGCTATGTCGGACACGAGTCAAGACATAGCTATTTGTGATGTTTAATTGTGAGTTAACTGTCTGTGTCAGTGTTGAGAAACTTTCTTACTATGTTGCATGTATTGAGTAGAGATGCTTTTTGTAGTGTTATGTATGTCTTTGGATGTAGATCTAGTGTTTTGAGGCTTTTGTGTAATGTATGAGGGATTACTCCTGTGGAGGAGAGAATGATGGGTACTATAACTACCTTTTGCATTCCCCAGAGACGCTTAATTTCTTGAGAGAGTTCTGTG